>ML798284.1:52634-75480 GCA_009831015.1 Picea engelmannii | reverse complement strand
ATCAATGACAACTCATTGATCCATCTTCATCTATGCATTCTCATCAAGGACAATACATATTATATTACATCAATCATCAATCAATCAATCCTTTGACATCAATCAATAAAACCATTGGCATCAATGACAACATGATCCAACATGTAGTTCCTTTGATTTCTCAAGTCTTGAATCGGTGTATGGTGATAAATCCATCATAAGAGAATTTCTAAATCATTAGAGTCTTGACGAAAATTGTATTTGTGATACATGTTTAATTCAAGCTTTAAATGTAAACAATAATCCTATAATTTTTAGTGGAAAGAAAATCTTTAGGGAGAAATAGAATTTAAGGGCAAGCTGAAAGAAAAAAGAACATAAGTGCTTCAGGGTCAAACCTGAGAAAGTCAAGATAGAGGTAGTTTGGATGTTGGAATGTTAGAAGTGGAAGATCTATTGGAAAAGGCATAAGTTGGTCATTTTATGGGTAAGTTTGTGAAGATGAGAATCTAAAATCTTGGCTCGATGAGGTACGAAGACCTATTATAAGGTATATCCTAGTTTTTCATTTACTAGTTAGAGCTTGGATATGTTTCATAGAAAAAAAACCCCAAGTGATGTAGAACACCTTCTTATCTAGAATTAGATTTGGGGTCCTTCAAGCTTAAGCTTGAAAAAGTGGGAAACAGGTTCCGACCCTCAGAAGGAACCAACCTTCATTCAACATATTGGGTCCTTTTATTGAGGCTCCCTTTGGAGTTGTGGAAGAAGAAAATTCTTGAAGGAATTGGAAATTCCATTGGGCATTTTATTGCAGTGGAGAACAATTTTGAAGGAAACGAGGATGTGAGAATCATGAAAGTTTTGGTAGAGATCAACCTAAGGGGTGGATTACCTTAAAATTTTGACATAAGTTGGGGGTTCTAGTTATT
The DNA here is from genome assembly GCA_009831015.1 of Picea engelmannii. Lineage (NCBI taxonomy): Eukaryota > Viridiplantae > Streptophyta > Pinopsida > Pinales > Pinaceae > Picea > Picea engelmannii. The sequence goes on along the minus strand of ML798284.1, from coordinate 74,569 downwards.
TTTTCAAAAAGGGGATTTTCTAGAATATTTGTATTTTGTTGTGGTGCTTGCCATGAAACTAGGAACTTATGGGAGGATTGTAAAAACCTTGAAGGAACATTCTCTTGGAGAAAAAAAGTTTGGGTCAAGGAGGAAGTTTTTGGTGGAGATATGAAGGGTAGTTTGGAGTTTCTCAGAGGAAATGAGAAGGTTGGTAGACAATATTCAAAGCTTTGATTGAATTTAGGGAAAGAAACATGTCAATTTCGTCCAAAGAAAGAATTCAACCCTCATGAAAGTGACAAATTAATCAATGGGAAAGGATTTCCTCACTGACAAAAGGTATGCCTCCTTCAGACTTTCCTTTGTGCTTTTAGGGATATATTCATGAAAACTCTTCAGTCGTCGATGTTTGGGCATTGTGAGTTTGAATAAGAAAATTTTGGGGACTAGAGTTCTTAGGGATATTCCCTCCAATCCTTTAATTTATCGGGTGAATGATGACCCCAAGCCTTAATTTTGTCCCAGGAACCAGGAGAGGTCTATCACCCAGAGGGAGAAAACATATTCTAAAATTAATAATCCAGGATACCCTCTTTACCTAAGTCCCCATAAGCCATGAAAATCTTGTATGAGCATCCTATTGAGGTGAGAATAAATCTTAGGTCCTCTTCCTTGGAACTTAAAAGGAAATCCCAAAAACTATCCCTCAAATCCCCATACCTCCAAAGGTCCAAAAAATAATCAGTTGAGAAAACAGGGGAGCTAGAAGGGGGTTTGGTATTAGATCAATATAGCCCTATATTTGTTGGGAGGAAGGATCACGTTTCCAAGGAAAAATCATAGGCCAAAAAATAGATCATGGAGGGGAAACAACTCACTATTCATGGGGTTCTTAGAGCAAGGAAAACTCTAATATTATCATCCTAATGTTCATCTTATATTTGAAATCTAGAAGTGTTGAGGGTGTGGTCAAGTAACAAGCCGTAAAACCTCTATGTGTAGTTTAGAGACTTGATGTCTTTCTTTTGTAAGAAACTTTGTGTGTTGGCTCAAAAGTTTTAGAGTTTTTGTCTTCTTTCTTGAAATAATGGAATTTATGTCTAGTGGATGTTGAAGGGCTCTTAGGTCGATGGGTATCTAGATGGAATGCTAATATAGATTCTATATCCACTAGTGTCTGGAATGTAGGTATTGTGATGGAAGTTAGATTGGAGGAGATGAGGAACTGTATAGGATAATTAATTTATATGGGCCATACGAAGAAAGAAATCACTTCTAGGAAGGTTTATAGGACTTAGAGTTTTTAGAGGATGATAAAGTTATCATTGGGGGAGACCTTAACCTGACTTTAAATCAAAGGAATATTTGGGGAGAGGTAGCTAGATATATGGGAATATATGGGATCTCCTAGCAAGTTTTTTCTCACATATTTTTGAAGCTTATGAACTAATTGATGTGGGACCTATCAAGGTAGTTCCTGCCTGGAGAAATGCTAGAATGTAATCCTTGTTGTTGAATGTTTGATGGAATATTATGGAAAGATGAAATCATGGATTGGCCATGGTAGTACCTTGAATCATCTGCCAATATTTTTGGAAATAGAAATTGAATATTGGAAGACCCCAACACCTTTTAAATTTAATCGCACAAGGTTGATTCAGCATGATTTTAGAGGCATTGTTTCTTGTGCCTAGAAACCCTTTTATAGGAGCCTTGAAGATTCAACCATGAAGCATTTTTTAGATAACCTGAAAAGAGTGAAAAAGGTTGCGTAGAGCAGGGAAAAAATTAAACTCAATAAAACCAAAAACATCTTAAAAAAGTGGAAGAGGGTATAAAAAAACTATTTGAAAATAACGAGGCAAAAATTTTCTCTTGGGAGAAATATTATGTTTTTTTTTAAGTATTCTATAAATTACATGTCATGAGAAACCATTACAGAAATCCAAGTGTTTGTTGGAGCAAGAGTCACCATAAAGGGAAACCAACCCTCCCCCAGCTTAGTGTTTTGAGCAACGTGCCTCACAAGGCAAAAAAATAATATTATTGTCTTAAACCTATGACCACTATTACACCAGTGGATATTGATGTGTATCAAAACTAGAAAGATCAAACAAGTTCCAAAAAAACAACTAAGAATCAAAATTATGAACTTGGTTTGCATTGCAAAAGTCATCAAGTTGCCCCACGGAGGAGGAGAATAGGATGTTGCGCTCTTATTGTTTCCATGGAAGTCAAGTCTTTGGGTTGTTCCGCATAACCACAAACATAGAGAGTCGTTCTTCCACGAGCTTGAGGCAAAATTTCAGGTCAATGACCTCACTGCAAAGATTGAATATTAATTGTTGAAGGACACCTAGTTCTGCATGAATTTGGTGAGTATCCTCTCCTACAAAGGAGCTTGGATGTCCAAAAGAAAAGGTGTCATGGTCAAGGGCATAGTTTCTAGGAGACATGGCCTGCAAAGGATTGGTTGGAGACGACAGACTCATATTAAACCCTAACGAATTCCCATGGCAAACAAACCACTCAAATTTTCATCCCCAACAAGTGGAAGTGCGTCCACTGTCTTGTTGACTATTAGAGGTTGAACAAGGAAGAGATTTTTCATAGCGTAGCATCGTTTTGTTAGAGCTGCCACTACCTACACTAGAGGAAATGCGCTCAATAGGAATGTGGTCCCCCCTACCACGCTTTGAATGCCCTCTCTAGTGTAACATGTTGAGCATGGAATCCCTTACCCACTAGTCATAATTGATATCGAATCGACTCCCACTCATGCCACTTGTTAGAGAATATAGAGTTCAAATGTAGGTTACTGAATATGTTGCCCACGGGACCTAATGATCCATTATACTCGTTGCTCCCGCCATCGTCATGGTCATTAATGTCTCCTTGATGCTCGTGTACCTAGAGTAATAAACTACAACCTCCTTTGTGTTGTCCCTCACCATGATGCGAAAAAACTGTTGAAATATTGTAACTACAAAGAGTATTCTATTTATTATTGAGTTATTATTCATTAGATCAATCCCATTTTGTGGATTGATCATGTAGGACATTGTAATTGACCAAATCCCCTTTTGTGGATTGGTAAAACCCTAAATATATTATGCAAATTAAGAAGTCGGCCCCCAAACTAATTAAAGTGGTTTTAACCACTAATAAGACAAGTCGCCCCTGCCCAGTGAAGAGATGTCTTTCCAACACCTGCCAGTTTGTATAAATAAAGGAAGCCAATGCCTCATTTGTTCACTCAGTCATTCGCTCATCAAGTGCACAATTTTGGTAGCTGCAGCTGGGAGAAGAAGGAAGAGGGAGGCACATTGCTCACTGGAGGATATTCTCTAGTGTTTTTGGTTATTGTCTTGGCATTGTATTGGCTATCTATATTAAGGAAGTTTTTGTTGGGTTTTCTCCCCCATGAGGGTTTCCCAGGATAATGTTGTGTATCTTGTGATTGTGTCTCTCTCAATGATCCTATCTATGTTATGGTTATCTAGTAAATTGAAAAGAAACCTAATAATAGATCAAAACTTAACATGGTTTCAAAGCTAAGCTGAAGAGAGCATCTTTCATCGGATAAATAAAAACGTCATTGTTGTTGTACAAGAAAATTAGGGCTTTTGTTGGAGACGAATTTTTGCCTAAAAACCATCTATAAAAGTGTGCCCTACCCTAGTGAATCTTTTGGCACCTTGAGCACACCTTTTCAGTGGATATAACTCCCGGAAAGTGAAACCCTAGTTTTCACTGGTACCAGAAAACCAGGAAACTAGAACCAATACCAGAAGTACTAGTCCAAATTTCCGCAAGCTCAGTTTCAAGGGGTAAATTTTGGATTTTCAGGAATCTGATTGCACCAGCTTACTCGCCTCATCTCAGCGCATCTAGCCCATGGATCAGAATTTCAAAATTTGAAGTTTGAAAAATTAGGGTTTCCTCATAAAACCCTAAGTTGCAGTTTCAAAATTAGTTGTAGTTACAGTATCAGTTGAAGTATCAGTTGCAGTACCATTTGCAGTCACCCTTGAAGTTTTTAAGGGTTGGTAATTATTACTGCTGCTACAAGATGGTGTCACTGCCTGCAAATACTATCAGAGGTATGTATTCACATATGTTTAAATTGTTAAGATTTAAAGGGTATTTGCAGGAGAAGGGATCTCTTGCCATAGATCTAGAAGGATCTCAAGATCCAACACATTAAGAGGAATAATGGAACCCATGTTTGATTATTTTGATATGCATCTATTTGTTATGACATTATTTTGATCTAGGTTTCATGTTGAAGCTATGACCATCATACTAACCTTTGGTCAAAATTAAAGTCAAGGTATTAGATGGATTAAAGTTGAGATCATAGAGTTTATTCTCTAACCCAACCTTTTGTCAAGATAGCATATTGTCTTAGTACAAAAGACAAGTTGAAGAAAGCACTTGTAATCTTAAGTGAAGGAGACTTGGAAGAAAAGCAACACACTCATTCTTGAGAACAAGACTCCAGGTTCTAGGTTTGATTAATTAAGTTAATAAGATTCAAAGTTGCACATGACAAGTTGATAACTTCCCCTTTACAAGTAAACACTATAGTTAAGGTAGCAGTCTTTGAAAAGTATTATACTTGGTAGCATGTGAGAATATTGAGATAAATGCTTAATGTAATCATTTACCAGATACAACTTACATCTTCTCTAGGAGAAACTTCTTGTGTTGGTTCCAGGTTACCATAGAGGAATGTTTGCTCGCAACACTAGAAGAGTGTTGACCTCATTTCGTATTGTATTTCTTACCTTTGATCTTTGTTTCACACAGGTCACAGGTGATAGCTCTAAAGGAGTTACTGTGACTATTATTCATGCTATTATCTTATTACTATTATCAAAAGAGTATTATTCTTGCATGTTGTTTTGTTGACCTTGTTTCAGGTCACAGGTGATAACCCTGATGAAGCTATAGTAAAGGTTGTAAAAGGAAACATATTAGATGAGACATGAAGCAAACTATGTACATGACCATATACATTCATGTACCAAAGAATATGAAGAAGAAGTTATCTTTTGAGATACAGAGTATCTCATATGGAGATTGATTGTAAGGAGCAAAAGGCTCCAAAGATGACCAAATATTAGAGCAAGAACTCACAGTAGACTTGTTCAAAGGATAATGAAGCCGCTTTGACAGGAAGCAGAATTCACTTGAAGTCTGACTCAACTTTTCATATTTAGACTTGATATTCAACACCAAGTATACCCCATAAGAGATGATGAAGTCCTTGTAGACTCAGAAAGAAATTGAGAGTAATCCTGATATCAGAAAGGATCAGATGAAGAGACAACTTCCAGGACTGGGAGATAGATTCCATGAGAAAACTAGATCGTAGCTTCAAAAACTTCTAGTATATATGAAATATCTTGGGAAGATTCCCTTGTTTCAGTGACAGAGAAGGAAGTCAGTCAGAAAGACTAGGATACAGATTTTGTTGTGAGACTGGAAGAGAAGTTAGTATTGACTTCCAAGATTGATCTATACAGATCAAGCATGTTGCATATGTACAAAGCATAATGTGTGTCTAGAGGATTCTCCCAACAAGAGGGAGAAGACTATGATGAGACACTTACTCTAGTAATATAAGAAATAGTTCCAGTATTCATGAAAACAACCAGAACAACCATGATTCATATATAGTACGAGATGCAAGGGGAGCAATCCCCATATTTAAAATTTAGTGGAAGTTGGTGTAATACATTAGTTGGGTCATGGAGACATGACTACAATAAAAGATAGATTTACCTCCATGAAAGAAGAAGAGCTACCTTCAGTATCAGTTATTGAGACACTCTCAGTTTCAGATGAATTTGTTGCCATGATGAATTAAGAGGAGTTACTTTCTGATTTCATAAGTCACAGTGAGAATGAAGCAACCATTCTTAGCTTCAGAGAAGCTACAGGTACAGAGTCCCATTTCTAGAAGGAACAGTTGTAGAAAGAGGAGAGGACATATTCTCAGACAATGAGACAGATATTGCTTTGTAGAGAGCACATAGAGCTAGCACATGATTGTGCAGATTTAGTTGCAGCTGAGCAATTGTACCAGGTTGGTACAAAGTAATGTGAAATTTTGATTTGAAGTTGAAGATAGAAATACTCATGTCTGCAAGATGAAGCAAGCTCCTAGAGCTTGGTATGGCAGAACTGACAGTTTCATGACGAGCTTGGGCTTTACCAAGAGTAAAGTTGATTCTAACCTTTACTTCAAGGTTGTGAATGATGAGCCAATTATATTGTTGCTACTATATGTATATGATGTATTCTTTACAAGATGAAGAAAAGCTCATCACAGATTGGAGAAGAAGATCGCTACAGATTTTGATGAAAGACCTAATGCTTTATCTCTTAGATCTTGAATTTTAGCAGAGCCCAGAGAAGATCTTCCTTAACCAAGGGAAGTATGTAGTTGAAATAATGAAGAGGTTTAACATGTTGGAATGTAAATCCATGTACACACCCATGGAAATGAAGTTGAAGATCCTGGTAGATACCTCGTCAGAATTGGTTGATTCTACTCTGTATAGACAAATTATTGGTTCATTGATGTATCTGATGAATACCAGGCTAGATATATGTTTTGTTGTGAACACCTGGAGTCAGTATCTGGTAGAGCCCAGACATGTTCACCTTGTTGCCACAAAACATGTGATGAGATACCTTAAGGGTACAATGGATTTTGGTCTCTATTATACTAGAGATCGTGACTTCGGATTGTATGGATATATTGATTCAGATTGAGCTAGAAGTGTTTCTGATAGAAAGAGCACTTCAGGATGGTTTTTTAGCCTGGGGTCAGCCATGACTTCATGGAAGAGTAGGGATCAATCCAACATTTCTCCCAGCACGACAGAAGCGGAATACATTGATGCATGTTCTGCCAGTTGTGAAGCCATATGACTTCATATGTTGTTGACAGATCTATTTGATCTGGAGATGGAAGCCACCGTGATCCTATGTGATAACCAAAGTTGTATAAAAATGATGTGTTCCATGATGATTCAAAGCACATAGAGATCTGGTATAACTTCATTCATGATATGATGTAGAGATGAGCTATGAAGCTCCAATATGTTGGCTCAAATAAACAGGTTGCAGATGTGTTGACCAAACCTCTGTCTCATGTAAAGTTTTAACACTTTCTAGACAAGCTTGGTATAGTCTGAAAGGACCTCCCTTGAAAGGGGGAGTAGTGTCGATGATACTATGGTATCCTAACCAATAGCGGGTAGCTCAGATAGGATTTTATATCATAGGGGACTCATCATCCCTGGACAGATCCCGAAGGTCCGTAAGGATGGGCTGTCAGAGCACTTGTCCATGTATATGTTAGCTTTGGTTAGTAGTGGTAGCTCTGTTAGGATTTTAAATCCTAGGAAATATTTTGATTCATGGGTAGATCCTTTGGATCCGTCAGAGTACCACATGATGTTGTTGATGCTAGCCTAGTGTTGAATATTTCCAGCTTCGTGCTGATGTTTTACTGATACCAGCCTCGTGCTGAAGATTTCCAACTTCGTGTTGATGTTGTTGATGGAAGCCTCGTGCTGAAGATTTCTAGCTTCGTGCTGATGTCGTTGTGATGCCAGCCTCGTGATGAATATTTCCAGCTTCGTGCTGATGTTGTTGAGATGCCAACTTCGTGTTGATGTTGTTGAGATGCCAGCTTCGTGCTGAAGATTTCCAACCTAGTGTTGATGTTGATGATGCTCCAGCCTTTGTGCTGTGATTCTGTTGTTGTTTATGTTGTATCAGCCATGTGTTGTTATTGATGATGATAATGTATTAGTGTTATACTAATCCATGTTGATGCATATGATGATGATGATGCCACTTCAGCTTCTTGTTGAAGATGATGATGATGATGCCACTTTAGCTTCTTGTTGAAGATGATGATGACGATGTCATTTCAGCTTTAATGTTGAAGATGATGATGTTACTTTAGCCTCATGCTAAAGATGTTGATGATATTACTTTAGCCTCGTGCTAAAGAAGATGATGGTGTTACTTTAGCCTCACACTAAAGATGATGATGATGTTACTTTAGCCTCATGCTAAAGATGTTGATGATATTACTTTAGCCTCATGCTAAAGAAGATGATGATGTTACTTTAGCCTCACGCTAAAGATGATGATGATGTTACTTTAGCCTCATGTTGATGAGGATGATGATGCTACTCAAACTCCATGTTGTGAACGATGATGATGAGAAAAACTTTCAATGATTTTTAGATATGTCAGTCAGTGTTCCAGATTTTGTTAATGTTGTTGCCCTCTCTCTCTCATGATGATGTTGTAGAATACCCTACTTGTTAAGAGGGATTGTTGAAATATTGTAACTGCAAAGAGTATTCTATTTATTATTGAGTTATTATTCATTAGATCAATCCTCTTTTGTGGATTGATCATGTCGGGCATTGTAATTGACCAAATCCCCTTTTGTGGATTTCTCAAACCCTAAATATATTATGAAAATTAAGAAGTCAGCCCCCAGACTAATTAAAGTGGTTTTAACCACTAAGAAGACAAGTTGGCCCTGCCCAGTGAAGAGACACCTTTCCAACACCTGCTAGTTTGTATAAATAAAGGAAGGCAATGCCTCATTTGTTCACTCACTCATTCGCTCATCAAGTGCACAAGTTTGGTAGTTGCAGCTAGGAGAAGAAGGAAAAGAGAGGCGCATTTCTCAATGGAGGATATCCTCTAGTGTTTTTGGTTATTGTCTTGGCATTGTATTGGCTATCTATATTAAGGAAGTTTTCGCTGGGTTTTCTCCCCCATGAGGGTTTCCCATGATAAATGTTGTGTATCTTGTGATTGTGTTTCTCTCAGTGATCCTATCTATGTTATGGTTATCTAGTAAGTTGAAAAGAAACCTAATAATAGCTCAAAACTTAACAAAAACAAGCGCCTCGAGTACCTGACTGGATTAATGATCCAGAATGGCGGTGTGTGTTGCCCGTTACCTTCACACATGGCTCGAGGATCATGAGGCCAAGTGTCACTCTCATCCAAGACCATCTCACACTGCATTGAAATTGGATGAAATCCCATCCGGGGAGAAATATTATGCTTTAAAATACTTTGAAGGGGAAAATAAGATACTTCCAGATAAAGAGGATATGGAATGAAGGCTAAAAAGTAGAGTCACGTGACTCATAGAAGGTGACAATAACGCCATTTTTTTTTTAAATATGATAATCACGGGAAGAAGTAAACACTAATCATAGGAAGAATGTAAACACTATATGGTAGATAAGCAAGCCAGATGGATCCAGAGTCAAATTTTACAAGGAAATAGTTGAAGTGGGAAAGCGATACTTCAAATAACTTTGTAAAGATCTCAAGAGTGCTAATATCTGAGAAATTATGAAAAATCTAAGGTTATTTCCTAAGTTTATTGATTATCAAATGAATTTGGGACTAGAATTTGAAGTCACAAAGGAAAAATTTAAAGCAGTTGTAAATTCATTGAGAAGGGCCAAAAGTCTAGGCCCCGATGGGTGGAAAATTGAATTCTATATTCAATTTTATTATATGTTGGGGAAGGATATTCTAGAGGTGGTTGAGAATATAAATAATCGAAAAAGGTTTTAGGATGTAAAAATTCCACCTTTATAGATCTCATCCTAAGATACAAGATCCCTTTTCATTTGAATATTTTAGGCCTATATCATTGTGTAATCTTGTTTATAAAATAATCTTCAAAATTATTACTCAATTTTTTTTTTAAGGTGCAATTTGGATTCCTATTTATTAGGAAAACTCATTTTGTTGTGGGAACAACCTAGAAAGGCTTACACTTGATCAAGACATAAAAAATGCCAACATTTGTGATGAAATCGGACCTTGCAAAAGCTTATAATAAGGTGAATTAGTTATATATCGGATTGTTACTGCTTCACTTGGGTATGAATTTGCAGTTTGTAGATTGGATAATGGGGTCCTTGTCATCGACATCTTTTTTTTTACTAATTAATGGGCCACCTTCAGCTTTTTCAATGCACCAAAGGGATTTCGACAAGGATGCTTCTTGTCTCCTTTTCTATTTATGCTCGTGGTTGAAGGTTTGACTATGATTTTCAACGATGCAAATAGGAGAGAGGTAGTGAAAGGAGTAAAAATTTCAAATTTAGTGTTGATCTCTTGTCTTCTCTCTGTAGACAATATCATAATATTTTGTCAAGGGTCCATTAGATAAATAAGAAGCATAAAGGATATGTTGAAAATATATTGCAAAGCTATAGGTATGGAGGTCAATATGTTGAAGTCCACAATGTTGTTTACTAAAGTGGAGGAAGAGGTGAAAACCCAAGTTATTGATATGATCGCCATAAATCACTATGATCTAGAACATGGAATAAAGTATTTAGGCTTTAATTTAAAGCAAAATGACTAGAAGTGTGTTGAATGGATATGGTTGTACAACAAAATTGAAGCTAGAATTTCAAACTAGTGTCATAGTTGGTTGTCTCGAGAAGGTAGATTAATGTTGGTTAAGGTTGTGCTAGAAACCTTCCTAGTGTACTAGATTTTATTGTCCATATTCCCAAATGTATTCTAACTAAAATAAGGAAAAATAATATTTTAATATAGATTGGGAAGAAGGAGAAATAAGGAATTTGTTTCATCAAATGAACAAGAGTGGCAAATTTGAAGGAAGCTAGGGTTTGGGGTTTAAAAAACATATATGTCTTCAGTATGGCCCTTGCTACAAAAGTTCTCTAGAGACTAATCTATATGAAGGGATATGGGGGAAAATAATGAAATTAAAAAATTTTAAAGGAATTTTAAAGGGAGATTGGTTGAGAAGGGAAATGAGGAATACACAAGGATCCTCAATTGTCATGAGAGATATGGTTAGGTATTTCCTTTAATTGGAAAATGGTCAGTCTGGAAAGAAGGAAAAGTTAATAAAGTGAGAATTGGAGAAGACATGTGGATTGGGTGTAAAGGAAATCAAAAACTATCAAAATTATAAATAATGATTTGCATTCTATGGGGATTGCATTCTATGGGGATATTTTCATTAGAAGATGCATCTTATCCTAATAGTAGAAATGCATGGTCTCAAGACTAGGAAACAACATAAATTTTATATTTTCAGGGAGAAAAAACAAAAACATGGATGCAATTTGTGAATGTGTTGAAACACAAAGTTATAAAGCTCATGGATCATGAGAATGTAATGAAGTGGTCAAAAAATAAGGGTACATGGGTGTATACTGCCAAATTGGGATACATTGCCAAAATGGAAAGAAAGCTAGGAAGAAGAAAAAATATGGTGGTGGAAGCATGTATGGAAGTTGGATAGTCCCTTAAAATCAAAGACCTTTCTTTGGATAGCCCTGACCAATAAAATCTTAACATGGGATAATTGTCAAAACAAGAGCTAGCAAGGGCTAAGTAGATGCATGATGTGTAAGGAAAGTGAGGAATTTATGGACTATATGTTTGTCAAATACTCCTTTGCTAAAACAATATAGAATGAAATACTATAAATATCTAATGAAAGGAACAAACGAGAACAAGAACGTAGGTCTCCAATTGATTGTTATTATTCTTGGATAATACATAAATTTGAAAAAGACTTTAAGGCTTTACCTTGTTATGTTTGGTTGTCAATGAATAAAATGCTTTTTCAAGGTATTAATTTGACTCCAACTCAAGTTGTTCATAAAATTAGGATTTCTCTTAAGGAGAGTTGGAAAGCCCCAAAAGAAAAGCTTCGAGAAATCTAAAGGAACCAAACATAGATTATGATAAGCCATGGGGATTCTTTGATGGGGCATGGCAAGGAACCCAAGGTGTATGTGGGGTAGGGGTTATTATTTTTCTTTGCATCAACACATTACATTTATTTGAAATATGTTGTTGGGCAAAGAACAAATAATTGAGTTGAGTTCTATGCTTTGTGGCTTCTTTTAAAAATAACAATAAAGGTTTAAAATACTTGCAAGTGTTTAGAGACTCTAAGATGTTGATGGACTAGGCTAATAATATATGCCAAATTGAAAATATATTGGTATCCCCAATCACGAATCACGAATCAAGTCTAGGAAGTGAAATCTAAGTTTGATGTTTTATCCTTTATTCATATTTACAAAGTGTACAATTCCAAAGAAGATCAACTCTCTACAAAAACTCTTTTAATATGGGAAGGGTTCCTATTCGAGCACGCATTCAGAGTAGGGACACAAATTTATTTTCTAAAACATCTATTTATTGATGTAGGAGATGTAAAAAAATCCTAATTATGTTGAATGTTGGGACATGTGAATAGAATTTTGATGGAGTTTTACACATAAAAGAATGTTTTAGAAGATTTTTTGAACACATCCCTGGAGGAGCCTAGGAAGATTACAATATGTAGTGATGAGATAGGGAAGGAAGACTTTAATGCAAGACAACAATATGAGCAACATCTTTTGAGCCTCTTGAGGCTATCTGATGTATATTTTGATTTCTACTTGAAATATCAAATATAAATGGTTTTTTCTTGAAAAAATATTTACTTGAACAAGAAATGTGGCCCAAACCTTTAATTGCTTCTTCCATTCATCCAAGATTGTCTCCATGTGTACTAAGGAATAGTGCAATGACTTGTCGTGGGAGGCCAACACGTTGATAGTATCTTCAACAAAGAATCGGTTTCTTTACCTCAACGACACCAAGTTTTTCTCCTTAAATTTAAATTAGGCACTAGTATCTTAGCACTTAGCAAAGACATCAAAATTAGTAAAAGGTTTGTAATCTCTGATCTCCTTGACATGATAGTTCTAAGCATGCTCGTCACCCTTGGAAAAAAAAAACCCATGAATGCACCTTTAATATCTCGAGTAGTCCATTCTACAACCAACATGATTTTCTATTCTATCAACTTGGCTAGTGGTCTTTTTTTGCCATTGAATCATTCATTTTCTTGATTCATTGGCTAGAACTTGAGTGAGATTCGAGTATTTTTTATGACTAAGAGGGTCGAGGGTGGGTTGTGAAGTGTGAAGTAAGGATGAAGTTGGACTCACACTTCACACCCACATACCACACAATTACTTGCATAAGTGGTATGGGGTGTTGAGTAGGGGGACATATTATGGTAAGGAAGGGAAAGGGGTGCATAAAGAGGGGCCCACCCTAAGGTATGATATAACGATTTTGATGGAGTACAAACTGTAGGGCATGGGGAACTCACCCAAAACTTCAATATGTACATGTGAGAAGGTTCCATGCCCATCGTCAATAAAAAAAATTCTAAGTGTTTTATTAAAACACTTTAAAAACATAACTTGGAAAACACAAAATACTGAGGCATGAGCTTTGAAGGGTCTAAAAAATGGTTCCTTCTACAAATCAAAATGACTCAAAAGAAATTGACAAAGGCCCAAAACAAGGGTGCAAATAAAACCTATTAATATTTCTTTATTATTTGAGTTAACAAGTGACTAAGTGATTGTTTTGTTGTCTCCTATGGACCCATCTAGTGCCACACCAATCGATTTTTACAGACATGTAAGGAAAAATAACATCGATGGAGGTAGACCTATCAATAATGAATTTCATTTGTTTTTTGTCGTGGTGTTGTGCTCTATAATATGTCGCAATGACGAGTTATTCCTTTTTATTGTACCAGCGAATACAATGTGTCTTGTGATCGCTTCCAAATATAGAGACATAATTCCCTTGATGTATTCCTCTTCTTCTTTTTTTGTCTACAAATCCTTAGTAAAATCAATTGAAGTCTAAAAACTATCCCTTTTAAGTTCTTTTACTACTATTTCAAGGTGATGATTGCTCTCAAGGTTATTTGGTTATTGTAGAACAAAGGATGTATGATTGTAGCAGTTCTTCTTGAATTTTACAATTCTATCTCCCAATTTTGTCAAAGATTTGGGTCACTTGCCCAAAATATAATTGCCATTAGAAAAAGCTTGTCCATAGTCCAATGTGGAAAGAAGACCTAATCTGATCCCAATTGTTATGAACCCGATGAGATCATAACTTCATCTCACACATGAAGTGTGGAGATTAAGTTACAAAAATATATATATATAATGAAACAATGAATGATTGAAAGATGATTCAGTGTGTTACAATGGCATGTATATAAAATACACGTTGGATTATAAGTCATATCTTTTGGAAAAAGGGATGACTTATCATAATTACAACTAAATGTACACTATGACCTATTATTATTATGCATGCTTATTGTTTATATTATCGTTATGACATTGTGGTAATATATCCTAATAATATTTGTAATCATATGTTGTTTTGAAGCAGATCCGTGTTCTAGATTGCTCCATATTTGAGTCTTGATTTGAATGTTTTGGTCCTCAATGTTGTGTTTCCTTGTGTTTTGACGTTGGATTGAATTAATGGATTATGCTTTCTCTTTTTAATCGATTAATTTCTTAGGTCTATGTTGGTATTGACATTATCAATCGTCAATGGAGGCTCACACCATATATGTTTCACAAAGTGGAGCTGCCAAGGTCCAACCAAGAAAGCCATATTGTACTATTGAGATGTTTTTGAAACCCTTGTGGTTTATTTGGATCTAGCCTTCATTTAAGAGGAGGATGTTTCTGTCAAGGAAATGGGTTTGATATGAAAGTTTAATAATTTATGCCTTTCTCTAATATCTATAGAATTGGCTTCATGATCAAGGACCCTTATGAAATAGGTCATGGTTATTCACCCTTGTATTGAAGGTTTTTTCATAATGGAGTTCATTTGTCTCTCATACATGTCTCATGTTATGAATGGGGGCTCATGATTTTGGGGTAGTGTAGGGATCTTTATGTGGCTCTATCAATGTCGCTTTGACCCTCATTCAAAATCTTTGGTTGTTTTTCCCATATATGTTAGATTATCTAATTTAACTTTGGAAAATACACGCACCATAACTCTAAAGGCTATGGTAAACAAACATCATCACTTTAAAGGCTATGGTAAATTACATAGGAGGTTTATCTCCTTTGCTTTTGAAGTGTCAAAGTTGTTTGATGTATCTCGAGGAAGAATTGTAATGGATGTTAATATATACAGTGGACACTTTGGAAAGCTCATTTTGGGCAACAGATGAAAATGTTGGACTCAATAGATTGATTTCAAGTAGGTTTCTTTTTGGTTTTGATGTGACTCAAGCATGACCATATTGCATTTGTTTGTCCAAAGTTGCATAAGAATTCTAAACCTTTCATATCATCTTGGTGAAATATCTCTAATTCAGACTCGAGGAGATCAATCCCCCTGCAGATTTAGTTGGAGAGGTATATCTATTTGATTTGAGAGTGCTCATCATGCCTGAGAAACCAAGGTCACAACCATTGGTTTCTCTTGATTTGATTCAGATGGATAAATCATATGAAATTAGGGATAACCCCTTGATAGGAAATGTAATTGTTAATGGATCCTTTGCTCAATTGAGTAGCTCTCAAAATATAGAAAGAGATCGATTCATATATATGTTCATTATTTTTCTATTTTCATTTTTCTGTTGTTGATATTGATCATATGTATGTGTGTATTGGCGAGAGGGGTAGAGAGAGGGAGAGGGATTGATTCATTTATATGTTCATTATTTTTATTTTCATTTATATGTTGTTAATATCGATGATGAATTCATAAAGATATTAATTATAATAAAGCATATAATAAGTAATTAAATCATCAACAATGTAGTAATAAATTAGATAAAGCATTTCATGTATTTAATTGATTATGACGATGTCATTACTATCCATTGAGATCAGCATTGGTATGTTGGATCTTAACAAGTAAAATTTAATTATTTTGTTTTATTATAATGCTCCTAAGATCAAATTTCTTGGAAATAATATTATTGTGTTCACTTTGGTTTTTGTGGGTTAACACATAACTATTCATATTATTAAAATGCCTAAAAAAGAGATCCAATCTTTGTGTAGGTTGTGCACTCTAAGAGAAAAAGGATTTCATCTTATACTTTGATAGAATTACAAACTTTACAGATTCTTATTTCCAAAGATGTTTTAGGTCTTGTCCACCTCCCAGTTTCACTATAAATCTTGTGGAATTGTGTTCTTATTTTTGCATTATTTATTTTCTTCTTGACACTAGCGATAATAGAAAGATACTTTTCATCTTTTGACTTATGAGGAATAATGACCTCTTTGTAGTAAGCCAACTTTTTCTTATTCTCAATCTCCTTGTAGCACCATAGTTTTCTTTAAAGTTAGTTGTGATAATAATATTAATGGAGTTCATATTATGAAGGGAATCCTTTTCTACTACCCCTGACTATGGAGCCAAGAAGCAGTGTATCTTGTCCACACTCTCTTTAGCATTGAGTTACTTGTACCAATGTTTTAAGTTGTGATTGGAAGCCTCTCTTTTTTCATGTTGGCCAATTTATACTTATATAATAAGTACATTATCGTAGCCTTGCTCCCCATGGATGGGAGACCAACCTCTAAAAGAAGGATAGGGTACGACATATCACCTTCAACTATGGTATTGTTTATTATAAGAGCCCATGGGTTTTCTTGATTTTCCTCCAAGTCTCCCTAAAAACACAACAAACCTTGGACTTCACGACCACATATAATTAGTAAGATAACAAGCATATCAATGAGAAACTTCTTTTTTTCCCGGATGGGCTATTTTTACTTGCATGGGTCTCCTCTTGACATGTCGCGTTGAATATTCTAGAATTCCCTCTCATTTCATCACTTTTTGAGCC
The DNA here is from genome assembly GCA_009831015.1 of Picea engelmannii. Lineage (NCBI taxonomy): Eukaryota > Viridiplantae > Streptophyta > Pinopsida > Pinales > Pinaceae > Picea > Picea engelmannii. The sequence goes on along the minus strand of ML798284.1, from coordinate 57,816 downwards.
ATTTATTGTTTGATTTGAGGGTTGACCCACACATGTGGACTTTCTGATAGTTGTTGGGTGATATTACGACTTAATTTGACTTAGAGAGGAACTTTCCATACTTGATGGGGGTTCTTTGCATGTGTTTTGGACATGGTTGCACCTTGGAGACACCTTTTAAGGATTCTTGAGCTTGATTTGAGTATGCGTCCACTTGTTGGGGCATTTATTACTCTTTCCATAAGGTCATTCCACCTTTGAAGGCTATATGTTGGACCTTTCTTGGCTTGGGGTGATTCTACACAATGTTTAGAGGTTTCCACTAGACTCTTTCAAGGGAACATTGAGGATCTACACCAAATTGGACCCTCATTTTGTCAGATGTCACCTTCTCACGAGGCTTTTATGGACATGTGTCGTGACCACCTTATTTGATTATTGTTATAGAGTAATTAGTTGTAGTTGAATCGTATTATACTTTTCTTAGGCCCGGATCTAAGGAATCACACGAGATAATATTATTTTATTGTAAAGGAATTATAAAATCATTTTATATAAAGAGATGTACTTCCTCATTTGTACTTGTGGTTGGATTTTTGGAGCTCTCACTCTTTGGAGCCTAATTGAAATATCTTTCTTGGAGAATTTATGGTGTACATGGTTCTTTCTTTGTGGATGAATGTTGTCAATTCTTGAAGCTTCTCTATCTTGGTTTTATTTGGTGCATAAGGGTTAATGGTGAAATGGTAAAGTCTTCTACAAGCCTTCAAAATCAATCCATTTGAGGGGTAATTTTACCACTTCAAAGGAATATGTTCTAGGGTTTCTCCTTCCTTCTTCCTCTGTTACTTTGATGATTATTTGATACCTTTCTTAGATCTTCCTTTGGTTCCCTGGGAATAAGTATTAAGTAAATTCATCAAATAATTGTTGATCTAATTGGTGAGGGTTTTTCCATGAAGGTCCCCTTCTTGTAGACATTGATAGTCATTGTTGATCTTGATTAGGTGAGGGATTAGTCTTCCTCTTGGTTCTAATCTCAAAACTCTAATCCTTGAAGGTAATAAGCTAACTCCTTGGAGGGTTTCTTCTTGACATCATTGCCATTTGATTCATCTTGAATCCATTGCTCTAGTTGGATTTGGAATTGATCTCCATCTCCTTCCATCACTTATACTAAAACCCAGAAAAGCCCAAAACTTTGTTTTACTGAGCCATCTCTACTTCACATCGTGCCTCATTGCTTGGTCTTAGTAATCCTACAAGGGATACGCCCCTTGAGCCTGAGGAGAGCCAACCTAAAGTGAAGAGGATAGGTTATTGAGGTGACAATGGTATCCATCCTAGCAATTTCCCTTGAGTTGTACCTTGTGGGTTATGTATTTTATCATTAAGTACAATTTGAACGATAAGATTTCGGTGCCATTGTTGGGGATCAAACCCGGGTCACCCTCCTAACAATAAACCCCTAATTTTTTCAATGCGTTACGCATAAGCAAGTACCCCAACTATCCAAAAATCAAAGATATAAGGGCAATTGAATAAATTTAACTAGTACCCCGACTATCCAAATCTCAAAGATACAAGGGCATGTGAAGAAATTCACTAGGGTTACCCCATGCAAAAATGATGGAAAACCATATGATTTAGAAGTTATATGGTCATTATCTCTATCTGATATGTTATATAGGACATATTTGGAAATTATTTAAGACATTATCAAGGATATTATTCAATACATTGTGTTTTCCAAGGAAAATAATCACAATTTTTATTCCAAATTAGACTGAAAAATCACACTCTTTGTGTGCTTAAGGCACTCTGGAGAGAGATGTATAAATATGTATTCATAATCTATGCTAATTTTGAGGATGGAAATTAGAATTTATATGGTCATTATCTCTAATTTATAAGTGACATGGTCATTATCCAAACAATGGTGAAAATTGTCCAAAAAACCCCTGGAGCAACAAAAACAACCGATTTTTCCAAAGAAGTTGTATCAACCAAATCCCTTTGATTTTCCTCGGGGTCCTTATTAACCTTTACCCTTGGTCTTTTGGAAACCTCGGTTGTAACCTTAACCTCTTCCTTTTTTCTCCAAAATTTTCCAACAAAGGGAGGTTGCAATCTACTACTATTGTAAAGCCCTTCACTAGGGATTCAAAGTTAAATGGTAAATTTGTAATCTAAATCAGTTTTCTTTTCTTGAACATGACATCTAATTTCTATTTCTATTTTCATTACAACAAATCTATCTAATTTATGTTGAAGTGCTAGCAAATTAATCAGTTAAATATCAAATTCTCAAATTATATAGTCCAAAATAGTCACAAAACAGATTACACATTTTCAATACATAGATACATATCATAACTTTCATTTAGAACAAAATTGTATACTGGTAAAATACCTTTTGAAGAAGAAGTATGTCGCTTTCTTTCCTGTTGTTGCTAACTACTTGAACTGCCTGAAAACTGCTTGAAACTGATTGAAAACTGAATCTTTTCCTCCCAATCAGCTAGGAACGGAGACTCTCTGGCTCCCTACCTCCGGGAATCCTTGCGATTTCCTGGCCCCCGAGCCCAAAACTCTCAGCAACAAGTGCCCTCCCTGTAATAGTCCTCCAACAAGCTCCTCAAGCAAAAACCAGTAATACAATCCCTCCAGCAAGCTCCTCCAACAAAAACCAGTAATATAGTCCTCTAATATGAAAATAATGCTCCCCAAAACAAAAGTCCTTCTTCCCCCGTCTTTTCCCCCTTTCCTTATCCTCCCTTCCCCTTATTCACCGCCTTATCCCCGCATTAAGTCTCAACCACCTTATCCCTCCATTAAGTGTCAACCACCTTATCCCCTTTTCATTAATGGGTCATCTACCGATACACTAAGTCTCAAAATGAAAATTATTAATTTATTAAACCAATATTCCTTAAACAAATATTTAATCGTGATTATTAATTGATTAATTAATTAAACTAATATACATTAAACAAATGTTTAATTAGGACAATTAATTATTTAACTAATTAAACTAATATACATTAAACAATTATTTAAATCATGACAATTGATTAATTACTTAGGGTTGTTACAACTATGAACCCATAGAGATGGATTTTGGTGCACCATAATAGCACGATGGAGTGATCCACCAACTACGTATAAGTAGAATTTTCGATGAATGTCCAAACAATCAACCAAGTCCATACTAAAATTTATTTCCACCAAAATTCATGCCATATATAAAAACACTAGCTTTGAAGGAAAAATCAACTAGAATTGTTCAAGCTAACATATTTACTTCCCCAATAAAATTTTGTGTCCAAAGTTTTAAAGGTAAGCCTGGAAAAGATTACCAAACATAGGGATTTTAGAAGCCACTTGTGACTTGGGGTCGAAACACGAGTACCATGGCTTGAATGATAGGGAAGAAGATCCCTAGAACTAGTTCCCGCTAAGAATTGTTGTAGCATACCCTTCATGTCAAACATAAAAACCTATCCACCCCCTTTATCAAAATGTGGAGAGAAATTTCATAGCCAATCATTGTAACCCATTATATTTGTATCTAGGAATTGAGGGTCCCTTGTGTAGATCTGCTTCCCCACTAAATTTTCCATTTAGTGCCTTTATTTCATTATTCCATCACCTTCTCAACCTACAGGTCTTCCACTACAACCATTTTGGCTATGGAATCTTTCTTTTTTATCATGTTCCAAACCTTCTTCACCTTCTAAATCTCCCTCTTCCCTCCCATCAAACACTCCAAATATATCCCACTGCCAAAAAAAACTTTCCTATGCAATCCAAGAAACTACATTCACACCATGCTCCAAACTAGGGGTCGAAATTAATGCTTCTTCCAATACAACATCCTCCTTAATTTTGATTCTTGATGAATAATCTAGAGACAGGTCGAAGTGAAGGTCCTCATCAATTCCATTGATCTGGAGCCTCGAGCTTGTATTCTCCACCACATATTATCCCTCTAATAACCTACCAAATGTACCTCCTCCTTCATTAGATTTGGTAGGAAGTGGGGTCAGTTTCAATGCGACCTTAGTGTCTAATTTTCCCTCTTTTCCTAAAGTCTTCTATCCAACTCTTGAACAACACCTTTTGCCATCATTAATATCATCATGTAGGATCCCCTCTTCATGATGTGACCATGAAGAAACAAATACTACCATATCATCTATAGGAACATCTAAGTAATCTAAAATATAAATGTCTTCCTCCATGATATGATACGGTTTCCATAGTCCCCATTCTTATTTAAGATGTTGTTGTGAAGAAGTTTTGAACATTATTTAGGATGTTGTCGTGTTGCAATTTTGGACATTATTTAGGATGTTGTTGTTGATGTAATAATATATGTTATTAGAGATGCAATTTTAGATGATATCTTGAACAAAGCATGTGACACACTATCATAGGGAGCTTGTTGAGTTAGTAAAATTAAGGTGTTGCTCTTTGTCCTACCAGGGTTCAATTCTTCTAAGAAGTGACATGTTCATTCCTCGTGGGTCAACATAGCCCTGTAAGGGTGTTGTTGAATATCGAAATTTGTCCTAGCCATTAAGTTAGGTTGGGTGGTCTCATGTTATAAAGTGTGACATGATGTCCCACCTCTTGATAGATAGTGGATGCACAAAGCATTATGAGACTTAAGAAGCACCTTGTTGAGGCATTTTAGTATGGGATGTAACCTTAGACATTTTTTGGGGCATTGGTCTAGTGAGGGTTTTGGAGGATGTGGTGGACTTAGTTGTGACTTAATTACAAAAAATGGATGTGTGTGTTGTCACTACTATGGACATAAGTCTACACATAATTTTATTTGTTGAAATTTTTTAATAGAAACCCTATAAGAAATTGATGAACAATTAATGGCAAAAGTAGACAAAAATACAATATTTTGGTCTCAAAATAGAGTGAAAATTTCGTTGTTAATTATTTAAAAAAAAATTATTGGATTTCTTTATGGTTTACTTAGTCAATTTTTTATAATGGTAACAAGTGAGTTCTCAAAAGACTTGATAAACCCATGTTTTTTTAACATAATATTTTTTTTTGGCTATGTGTGATATTAGTTGATTTAGAGATAATGAAATCTCACTCTTTCATACCACCAATTCATTTATTTTTTTATTTCTTGGGGAGCTTCTAAGATGTATATGCATACAACTCAATATATTGT
>ML798284.1:16372-51982 GCA_009831015.1 Picea engelmannii | reverse complement strand
CTTAATTAGTAACAAGACATTAAAAAACAATTTGTTTATTCCAATACAATGGTGCTTCGATTCCAAGGCTTTAGCAAAGAAGTAGGATGACAATGTAAATTCTATTAATGTGGTCTCATGAAAACTTTGAAAAGCTCAAAGACGGTTGTGCATGTACTATTGGATGAGCTTATAAATGATTATTCAAACATAAAAAAGCATAAATTGCCTAATTAGAAAACGTTTTGTGAAAACTTTACACAATAGAATGAGATCTTTGGTTTAAAATTGCTCTAAATAAAAAAGAAAGCCACGAAGAAGCAATCATTTCTAATTAATATTATCATAGGAATTATTTAATTTATTCTAAGGCTCAATGATCATGAATTTATTCATGAGGTTGATGCCAATTATCCTTACCCAAAACACTATCCACAAGCATTCAACACACTTAGCAAAAATCGTTTTCCCAAAGTAATCATGCTTCACCAAAAGATGATTCATATATGACAACATCATCATAATGTGAGAAAAAACAAGGAATGGATCTGTTACCCTCTCGGGGGTGACAAATTTTTGGATACCCTAGCAAGGGTGTCATGTTGTTGCTTGCATGAGGTGTCATGCTCATCTTCCCCAAATTTGGACAAAGTTCCTCTTGATCTCCACCGAATACATGATCGTGCTAGCTCAGTTGTGGTGTAGCTCACTTCCATCCCCAATCCTCATATAACAAATGCACTATGATATGGTATGGTATGGTTCCAATTGCTTCATTTGAAAATCCATGTATCAATATCTATTTGTACATGATGATATAACTTCTTAGCTCATCGTAAAGTGGTAAACACCTAAAAATTGTGTAGCACCATTTCATAACATTACATGGTTTTATTACTTGCCTCATAGTACCATGGGGAACATGTTTTCTATTAGAACTGTTTAATTTTTTGGTTAACCTATACCTCTAGGTGCTTAGGCTAGATAGCATTTTTTATGTCCTAACCATGCTAACCATTTTCCACCTCCCCAATGTTTCATTCATTCCATCCATGTAAAAATTATATTTTGGTCATGTATGATTTCTCAAAGGTCAAAAGGAAAGGTCAACATAAAAATCTTGAGTCAATAAGCCAGTAAGGTAAAGAGGTGAAGAGATAAACAAAAAATCCAAATATAAATCTTGGGCAATGCCCCCTTACTATGAGGCCAATGCCCCTAGTCCCTGGTTTGTCTCCAAATATCTAAACAAAAGAGACTTGTTCAATAAAATAAGCATTTAAAGAAAAAGGCTTGAAGGGGTGGTAAGAAATAATCCTGAGGATGGGTAACGCAATGCCAACCTCCCTCTAGAAGGCCATTTGTATAAAATTCCTATATCAATAAAGCTAGATGAATAAATAAAAATATGTGTGCATCTCTAATACTTTGAGGGTCATCACATGAACTCATTCCCCCTTCCCTTTCATCGTGATTTATCATTATTGCCTATCTTTCACCTAGTACTTAGAACATATGGGTTGTCATAGGACTTGATGCATGTATAAGGGTCAATATTGTTCCCCTTGGTAAGAATTAAGTAAGTATTAAAACCAACCCCAATTTATTATGTTGTGCCAAGAGATGTCATCATGTGCTACGAATTAATGGCTTACTAAGAGGCTAGACCCATCACTTCAAGTGGGTATTGTGTATTGGGATACATGTACCATGCCTCGTGATCTCTGACATCACATTGGTATTGTGTATTGGGATACATGTACCATGCCTCATGATCTATGCATCGCATTGGGATCTGTATACTCATATATGACCATATATACAGATATTGGGATTAATGTACCACATCAAGATACATGTCACTGCACTAGGATTCATGACAATGCATCGGGCCATGATAGGGACACCATGTCATCACATGTTCCACATGGACCATATATATGCATCCTCCTTGCTTAGTTGGACATTGCATGCATGCTCATGCATTATTTACTCTGCCTAGACCACACATGTGGGGTATTTAATGCATTGGAGAGGGTGATTACATGTTATAGAGATTGCTACACATGGTGGCTTGGACCCTGTGATGACATGGCACCATCACTTGATGTTTCATTGAGGAGTGCTTGCTTTGCTGAGCCCACATGTGCCTCTTCAAATGATTTTATTTATGGGATGACTCACGCATGTGGAGGTGATGCCATTACTTTTTCAGGATGTTTTTCCACTTTTGGACCATTCCCTTGATCGAGGAGGTTTATTAGAGGATGTTGGATCTATTGGATTATGTTTGACTTGGTTTTGGACCATTTTCTTAGACGTTGGCACGATTCTTGAGGGGCACGCCTCTCTTGGATTCTCTTATGTTCCCATGTGTGGGTTTTATATTGTATTATGACCTCTTCTAGAAGGTCGTTTCACTTTGCGAGGATATTATGGGATGTGTTTTATTATTTGTTGCATTTTCCCATGGTTTTACCGGGCTAATGGTTTTGGAGCTCATGTTTTTGAGCTAGCACATGGTTTTGTATTTTATTTGAGGAGGAGCTTCACCTATGAGAGGAAGACTCCTCCTAAATTTCAAATCATTGGATATTAATGAGAAACTCGGCTTAAAGAGCCCTTTCAGTATCTATTTTTTTTTGTGAATGTCTAGTTATTATTCAAGGTTTATATAACCACTCTTCAAGCTTTGTTGGAATAAAAAGGTTACTACAAGGCCAAAGAAGGGTGAAATGATCCAGTTGGAAGGGTTCTCAAGGTAAGTTTTATAACCTTTTCCCTTTGATCATTGAAGTTATTATTCATGCATTAAGGCGGGACGTCCAGTGGCTCTGTCCTTTTGCTTGTCCAACCTTCGATTTCACTTTGCTAGTACCAGGAAAGGCTTCTTCATGGATCGATCCTCCCATCCAACATTTGAAGGGAATCTTCAAAGCCTAGGTGGCGTTTGAAGGGAAATCCTTCGATTATCATAAACGTCGCCTCATATTAAACCATAGACTTCACTTGGATTTGATCTAGTGACCCCATAGCCCTCCAAAGGAACTGGCTTTTTATTGTCTTTAACCACCCAAAAAACCCAAAAATCAAAATTTCCTTTTTTGTTTCCACGATTTATTGTTTACGTTGCTTTATTCTTTTGCTAGATCATTTGAGCTTCATTGCATATCTTCACCATTATTGTGCATCCTATGCCAGTGTATTTGTTAGGAGGGTTTGATCTAATCTCTTAATTTGTCCATTCTTCATCAAATCCTAGGGTTGGTTTTTCATTGTTTCAAATCTACCCATCTTGTGTAGCCCTAGTACTTTTTCTTGGAAAACATTATAGATCATTTGTTGTTCATAATTTTGCAGTTTTCTGATCCTTTTGTGTGGAGTGGTTAAAATTGTCTGACACCTTTTCTGGTCAGTGTTTCAAGGGTTCTTGAACCTCATTTATTATGGCCATCGATCCAACCCCTTAAGCTTTCCAATGTTGTCTTTAGACTACTTGACGTCACCCTTTATATATTCTATCTCAACTTTCCATTCAATTGTCTAAATCTACAAAGATTACATGCATTTTTTAGTATGGTTATAGGGTTTGCTTTTGCAATGATTTTGATGTATTCTTGTTTTGAATGTTGAGTTTTGGGTACCTTGGAAAGTGTTCCCTTGAGTTATTAAGTGTCTAACTCAAAAGGGGAAATGTTTGACCCTCACCACTTTACTTTATGTTATAAGGTCAAAGTGACTTTATTAGCACTTAAGTTACAAAGTGACTTTATTATCATAAAGTGACTTAGGAAACTTAAGTCAAGGGGAGATTTAATCTCAACTCTTGATCTTGGTTGCCCTAGATCTAATCTTGGCCATTGGTTTCCTAGGTTATATTAAGGATGAGGCTAAAGGAGGGAAAAGGGTTTCATTGTTCACTTGAGAGAGTTGAGTGAAGAAAAAGAGTAGAGGAGAAGAGATTTGAAGAAGGAGGGGCGCAAAGCAAGCTCGAGGGTGCATCTTGAGAGGAGGGGCACAAGCTAGCTTGAGGGCACACTTGTTGAAGAGAGGGGCACATTCCTTGAGAGGAGGAAGGGCGCATCTATCCATACAAGTGAGGCGCACTTGTGGGAGAGCAAGGCAAAACCAAGGAGGAGGGAGCACCTAGCTTGGGCATAAACCTCAAGGCAAACAAGCAAAGGCAAGGAAAGGGGTGCATTCATACATGAAGGGGCACAAATCCCAAGGAGGGTGCAAGTCCCAAGGAGTTGTGAAGCTAAGCTTGAGAGGAACTAGCTTTTGTATCAGGTTCCTTTGTATTATTTCCTTGTTGCTATATTTGTTTGAGATCTCCATAATATAATTTCTCTTCTACTGGTTTTCCCCATGGCGGTTTTTCCAGTGTCATGTTGACCAAAAATATATGTGTATAAATGTGGTTTGCTTGTTTCCTTGTCATCATTTAGGTGTAAATATCCTAGAGGAGTATTTTGTGTTTTAATGCATGTTGAAAGGCTAACAGTGGACAACAAACCTATCCTAATTAAACCCTTCAACAAGAGGCATTAAAAGAGCATTACATCAACAATTTAAGGGCATATTTAGTGAGCAGAAAATCAGAAATGGCAGTTGTTTTAAAACAAGAAAACAATCCTGAAATACCTTGAAAATTGTGCCCAACAAGAGGTGAAGGACAGGCTTGTTGGGAAACCTTTGGGAACCTCAAAATTCTTCATGGTATAAGAACCAAAGGGTACAAGATTTGGCTGATATAGTTTGTAAACAATTGGTAGATTTTTGTCTCACCTAGATAACATTTAGCATCAGATTTTGCTTGGTTAGTTTAGCATCATATGGCAGCCATGTTGGTCGCAGGTTTGAGGGTGGAGGACAGGATAGCAGGGCTGGAAATTGGTCTCCGTGGAATGCTAGGATAGTCTTGATCTTGGAGGAACTTGAACTATTGGATATTGTGGAAAATCCTATGGTGCCTCCTACACATGCAATGCTCTTGGATAAGTTTCAGAAGAGGAACACCAAGGCCAAGAGGAATATCCTTGATGCGATAAAAGGCCATATCATTCCTCGTGTATCTGGTAAGGACTTCACATTTAAGATGTGGCAGTACTTGTGTGGTCTTTACCAGAGCCCTAACTAGAACCGAAAGATGGTGGTCCATGAGAAGTTAAGAGGCACCAAGATGATGAAGATTGATTCAATTACCTCATTCCTCACGAAAGTTTCTCAGATTCATGATGAGTTGGCAGTTGTGGGAGAGATATTGGATCCATCTGATTTGGTGAGGACGGCCTTAAATGTCTTCTCCAAACCTTGGGAGAGCTTTGTATGAGGCATCGTGGCTAGAGAGAATATGCCCAGTTGGGAGAGGCTCTGGGATGACTTTATACATGAGGAGCTTAGAGTTGGATCAAGATCTACTAGTCAGTAGCATGGTGGGGATGATGAGGGTGATATTTCTCTTTTGGCAAAGGACAAGAAGAACACCAAGAAGGGTCCCAAGGGTGAAGCCAAGAAACAAGAGAGAGGAGGTGAGAAGCAGAGGGATATGAGAAAAGTCAAATGCTTCACTTGTAATTAGATGGGGCACTATGTTGGACAGTGTCCCAATAGGAAGAAGAAGAAGAATAAGTAGGGTGGTACAAAAATGACATCAGAGGAGGATGAGTTTGCCTCTCAGTTTGAGAGGGAGTCTTCCTTGATTGTTTGTTGCTCAACAGTTGAGTCACCATCCCGCATATGGTACATAGACAATGGAACATCCAATCACATGTCAAGTTTCATAGAGCACTTCACTGATCTCAGAGATCCAAAGATCAAGTTGGAGATAATGCTTAGAGACAACACCATAGTCAGGTGACCGAGCATGGAACAATTTCCTTTCAGAGGGATTTGAGTCCACCCTTGGTGTTCATGGATGTATTGTATGTTCCTTGGCTTAAGAAGAATCTGATTTCAGTTTCCTCCATTTAGGATAAGGAATTGAGGTGTCCTTCATAGGGACAAAGGTCCTCATTCACCCCAAGAGGTCCTAATTCACCCTAAGGGGTCCAGTATCACTTCTAGAATAGTGATTGGGACACGTGAGGGGAATAGGTGACAATAGTCAGTTGGTGTTGAGGGATATTGTAACACGTTTTCTATAGTTCGACATTGAGCATCAAGAGGTGTGAAGAGGGTGTACTCTTGAGAAGTACACCAAGACTGTCTTTCCCAACAGTGACAATGGATCAGTAGGGGTACTTGATTTGATACACATTGATGTGTGTGAGCCCATTTCAGGAGTTTCCTTGGGTCATTGTGAGTACTATGTGACTTTCATTTATGACCACTCCAGGAAGACCTAGATCTACTTCCCAAAGACCAAGAGTGAGGTCTTCAAGAGCTTCCAAGAGTTTAAGGCTCTTGTGAAGAACCAGGCAGAAAGAAAGATCAAGGTCTTGCAGTTAGCCAATGGAGGCGAGTGTACCTCCACGGAGTTTGCAGACTTCTACACTTATAAGGGTATTGAGAGGAATTTGACTGTTCCTTACAACCCGCAACAAAATGTGGTTGTAGAGAGGAAGAACAGGGCCATAGTTGGTGCAACACGATCGATGTTGCATGATCAAGCACTGCCATTTTTCTTATGGGAAGAGGCTTGTAGTATTGTAGTGTATCTGCATAACATGAGTCCCCATAGAGCTTTGGGGAGGAAGACTCACGAGGGGGCATTCACTAGTAGTAGGCTTGATGTTGAGCACCTTCACAAATTTGGGTGTTTGAGGTTCTCTCATGTCCCTTCTGAGAATAGGACAAAGTTGGATCCCACTGCAAAGAAGGGGATCTTGGTTGGATATTCAGAGGTCTCCAAGGCCTACTAGATCTACATTCCAACACTTAGGAGAGTGATTGTGAGGAGAGATGTCATATTCAAGGAGGATAGAGCATTCAAGAGATCTCTTGATGATCCGTAAATAACAAGCTTATAGCATATCCATCTCACCAACACATAATTCTCTATTAAGTTGTTTAGATGTCGAAAAAACAATTCCCGACCAATTGGAAAATGCAAGTCAGGTCGAAGCAAAAAAATTGAGTTAAGAAATGCAACATCGAAATTACTCAAGTCGAAATTACTCCAATCGAAATTACTCAAGTTGAATTTACCCAAGTCAAAATTCCTCAAGTTGGATTTCTTCTAAGTCGAGTCGACCAAGAGATGTCTATCAGTTGAATGGGGAAGGAAATTCGACCAAAAGAGAAACCGGGTCGAATTTTTAGTGATCAGCAGCTGGAAGGAATGCCTAAGGGCGAATTTACTCACTAGTAATGTCAGGAAATGTTTTGGAACAAATTTGGGTAACCCACGGTGCATAAAAACATAGGGGAGTTGATTTTAATATCCCCCGACAAATAAAAATGTTTGCAAGTTGATTTTAAAGTTCACCGACAATCAAGAACGTTTCAGAAGTCGATTTGGCATACGACGACAAATGAAAACGTTTTGGGCGAATTTGGCAGCAGGCAAGTTTGCAAAACGCGGATATGGTTCATGGGCAGCTAATGAACGCCCAGACAACCCCATACTTAGATATATATGATGTCTATGATTTATGGCCAAAGGAAAAATGCCCAATGAGGTCGAGAATGAGCTCAATGACTAAAAACAAAATTAGAAACCCCCGAATGAATAGCAATGGCTCTCGGAGGAGAGTTGTCGATTTCCAACCTCTGAATTCATTGCACGACTACAATTCAAGAGTTGTTAATATGGTGTATTAACCCACTGAGAACAATGTTAATATAAAACAAGCTCATACAATAGCAATACGAATTTATCGTCTCTGGAATATACATAGACGACCATTAAATTATAATGTTGACATTAACCATTCATAAGCAAACATAAACCATGACAATCATCACACATAGACTCAAATTTTTACCCTGGAAACCCAAACGAAAAAACCAACATTCTTTTGGTTTCAACCAAGCTCTTATTTATTCAACAATGGGCAACTTATAAACTCTCTGATACATGTCTATGCTCCTCAGTAACATATGGGTAGCCTCTCTACATCATTCACATCCAAACAACCCCTTTCTTGTTGTGGGCATACATTACATAAAAGGTTGATTTGACTGGGAGGATAACTGGAAACTCAGGCATCCCCAACGCTTTAACTTCTCTCTAGTTTGTCTCTCCTCCATTTCTTTGTTTATTTGTCTTTTATCCCACGTGGGAATGGTATTATGAGCATCTTTTTATTCATTTTCATAAAATCTTATACTGCCTGACTTTACATACATTACATATAAAATTGGACATCAATGATGATGACATGGGGCCCTTCACATCAACAAGTCAATCTCCTTCATCGCCCACAGCCTTAACAATGCATGTGTTGTTCATCTTTGAGTCCTGTGCCAATAGCCAATTGTTCTTGTCGGATCTGATTTAGATCACACCTCTCCAATGGGAGGTTTTGGTCCCCAAAAGTTGCTAATGATAGATGAGGGAACTTGCTTGCAATCTGGTTCCTCTCATACCACTTTGCTTTCCTTGCAGTATGTCCCTTGAGAGCAATCTGCCACATTTCTTGTTGTCCTTTGCGAGTCGTCCGCTCCTTGTGTTGCAGAACTCTGTCTTCCTTAAAATCCTCAATACCATGAGGTGAAAAGTCTTCCATATTGGGAACAACGTGTTGTTCTTCCTCCTCATCCAGCATGGAGGGTTCAAACAACTTCAAATATTTCGCGTTCACCACTGAGATGATCTTCATATAAGGTGGAAGCTTTAGTCTGAAGGAATTCTCATTCACTTGTTCAATGATTTCAAATGGTCCATATCTAAGGGGCTTAAGCTTCTTCATTGCTCCTTGTAGTCGTTACTTACTAAGGTAAAGCCACACCTTGTCTCCAACATGAAACTTATGATCCTCCTTGTGTTGATCATGCCTGGATTTGTATAATTGTTGGCTCTTCTCAAGATACTCTTGAACCCTTAGATCTATATTCTTGATATTGTCTGCAAATGTGCTTGCCTTATGTTCTTCTCCTTGTTAATTATGCTTCTTCCCTCTGATGTCCATAAACGATGTCAAATGGTGAAGGAGGTAAATAACCAAAACAAGTCTCGAAAGGGGACCTATTGGTTGAAGACTGAAGTACTCTATTGTAAGAATGTTGAATGTTGAATGTAGATTGTCTGCTTGTCCCAAGTCTTCGGATGTTTGTTGTTGTATCCTCTCAACTGTTTCACCAGTGTCTTGTTTACAACCTCAATTTGTCCATCAATATGAGGATGAAAGGCAGTGGAGTACTTCAACTTGGTATCCATTCTCTCCCAAAGCACCGTCCAAAATCTGTCGAAGAACCTATTGTCCCTATCATATATGATGGAGGTTGGTAATCTGAAATGTACCCAGACATGGCTAAAGAATAGTTCAACGACTTCTCGTCCCAAGATTGTCTTCTTACAAGGAATGGGCATGCACATTTTGTCGAAATGATCCACCACAACGAACAAGTAGTCACAGCCTCTACGAGTCATGGGTAAACCTCCAACAAAATCCATTGAGATGCTCTCCCATGGCTTGTTTGGTACTAGAAATGGCATGTACAAACCAAGTTTTTGGTTTCTTGGCTTACTAGTGTTGCAAATAACACAACCTCTAACAAACTTTGCCACTTTCTCCTGCATCTTTGGCCAATATACATATCACTGCAAATTCATCGTTGTCTTTGTCACGCCAAAATGCCCAACAACTCTAGAAGTGTGTGCTTCTCTCATCAATTGCACTCTTCTGTCTCGGGGTATGCATAATTTTCCCAGCTTGTACAATAGCCTATCTTGAATGTGGTATTCATTTCCTTCCATGACAACAACTATCCTTTCCTTTAGCTACTTGTAGACTTCCTTGAAATCTTCATCTCCTTCATAATCTTCACTCAAAAGTTCATGAGTGAAAGGCTCAAGCTGCATTATCATTCCAATTGTTGCAATCTTCTTCGATGGTGGTCGAGAGAACATGTTTGCTAGTCTATTTGTGACTCATTTCTTGTACTTAATCAACAAATGAAATTGTTGCAAGAAACCTAACCAATTGTAATGTCTCACTTGTTGCATCTTGCTCTGACTCTGTAGATACTAAAGAGGTTGATGATCTATGTGTATGATAGTGTCTTTCTCCAAGAGGTAATGTTTCCACTTCTTCACTGCTTGTACAATTGCAAAGAGCTCCTTATCATACGTGGGATAGTCAAGCACTACTCCATGAAATAACTCTGAACGGTGGCACACATGCCTTCCTCCTTGCATGAGTACTACTCCTAATTGTCACATACCCACTTTGGCATAATAAATTTTTCATCGATTACTCGAGGATCAGAATCCCCGAGATACTTACGGGGGCCTAGCGTCAGCTAGTTCCTCATATGTCCACCTCCATCTAATCGTGGGTCACGACTGCGGGCCGAACCAATACGGCGTCTTTTCGCACTTCGCGACTCAGTGCTACAAAAACGTCGAGTCTTTCGACTCTACAAACCCCGAAGCTCAAAACAGTGAAACGTCGAACCCCAACAGGGCTAGTGAGTGGAAAGTTTCCCGCTTGGGGTCTTGTCCACGTGACCCTACTCCGTGTCCACGCGCTTAAGCCAACCAAGAGCTTATCGACTTTTCGCGATTTGGGGAATTGCGATGCATGACTTCCACCTTTCCCCATTCAAATCCCCGAAAATTCTGAGGTCTCCAAAGTTTCCCTCCAAAGGGAGATCGACGGCCGTAAGCCTCCCTCGATCCAATGGTATGGATCCTTTTGGGGTCTTGGTACTCGGGAGTTCGAAATGCAACGACTCCAAGACTCCTTGTCATTCAAATCTCTAAATTCCGTTATGGGAATTCGTGTAAGAGATCGACGGCTCTTAAGAGTGTGGATCCAACGGTCCACGGGATTTCGGGACTTTTCCCGAAACTCTGACAGCTCACCACACGTCTCCTCTGATGGACGGTCCAGATTCTTTCGGGACTTTTCCTCTCCGCTACAACGCGTATTGGGGTTTCGGGTATCGGGATTTCGCGATTTAAGGGGGGGAAAGGTTTTCTGGCCCTCTTGTTTCCCGGATGCCGAAACATCGACCAGCAGCCACATGTCCCTCCGATGGATGGCGACAACCTTCAGCCAAGATCAACGGTCGTGATCTTTTCGGGATGATCAACGGTCACGATCAAGTCCGGACTTTCCTTAACCTTATTCACACCTCACGCCATTTTGGGGTTTCTAGGTGCCTTCCACCACCTTTTTTCAGCCATCGTGGTCTCTTTTTCAACACCTTCCCCTCTCAACAGTCCTGCAATACATACACACACACACACACACACACACACACACACACACACACACACACACACACACACACACATATATATATATATTTATATTTATATTATTATTTACATTCATCGACCTTTTCCACAAGGTCCATTCACATCACACATTCACATTTTTGAGTTTGCCATAGTTCTTGGCCAGTATAGTTATTTTTACAGACGGGGAAACAGGGTGTTACAATTCCCTCCCCCTTAAAGGAACATCATCCTCGATGTTCTTATCTATCAACATGACATGCATGTACAGAAGTAAACAAAATCGGATATGCCTGTTTCATGGCATCCTCCATTTCCCATGTAGCCTCATCTGGGCCAAAATGTTTCCAATGCACCTTGACCTGTGAAATGGTTCGGTTCTGGAGCGGGGTTTCCTTTCTATCCAGTATGCATTAAGGTTCTGGTAGAAATTCTCCCACTGGTTCCACCTGAATCACAGACCAATCAATTATATGGTTAGCATCATGTACATATTTCTTCAATAATGAGACATGGAAAACACTATGTGCTTTGACTGTGGGAGGAAGTGCTAGCCTATAGGCTACAGGTCCCACTCTATCTAGAACCTCAAAGGGTCCACAATACCGAGGTGCCAACTTGGCACAAGCTCCCATTTTCAAGGAACTTTTCTTGGGCCTAACTCTGAGATATACATGATCTCCCGTTTTGAACTCTCTTGGAGTTCTCTTTTGGTCGGCATAACTTTTCTGTCGGTTCTGGGCGACCTTCAGGTTTTGTTTTATCTGAGTCACTTGTTGTTCCATTTCTTTCAACATGTCGGGTCCAAAATAAATTATGTTTATGGGATTACTCCAACTAACTGGAGTGTTACACGGTCTCCCATAGAGGATTTCGAAGGGACTCATCTTTAAGGATGCTTGGTAGCTGTTGTTGTAGGTGAATTCTACCAGTGGTAGGTAGTCTTCCCACTTCTTGGGTTGATGCATTACATGCATTCTTAGCATGTCTTCAAGTATTTGGTTCACTCTTTCTGTTTATCCATAGGTTGACTCGATAGATTGATTTCAAGTAGGTTTCTTTTTTGTTTTGATGTGACTCAAGCATGACCATATTGCATTTGTTTGTCAAAAGTTGCATAAGAATTCTAAACCTTTCATATCATCTTAGTGAAATATCTCTAATTCAGACTCGAGGAGATCAATCCTCCTGTAGATTTAGTTGGAGAGGTATATATGTTTGATTTGAGAGTGCTCATCATGCCCAAGAAACCAAGGTCACAACCATTGGTTTCTCTTGATTTGATTCAGATGGATAAATCATATGAAATTAGGGATACCCCCTTGATAGGAAATGTAATTGTTAATGGATCCTTTGCTAAATTGAGTAGCTCTCAAAATATAGAAAGAGATTGATTCATATATATGTTCATTATTTTTCTATTTTCATTTTTGTGTTGTTGATATTGATCATATGTATGTGTGTATTGGCGGGAGGGGTAGAGAGAGGGAGAGGGAATGATTCATTTATATGTTCATTATTTTTATTTTCATTTATATGTTGTTAATATCGATGATGAATTCATAAAGATATTAATTATAATAAAGCATATAATAAATAATTAAATTATCAACAATGGAGTAATAAATCAGATAAAGCATTTCACATATTTAATTGATTATGACGATGTCATTACTATCCATTGAGATCAACATTGGTATGTTGGATCTTAACAAGTAAAATTTAATTATTTTGTTTTATTATAATGCTCCTATAAGATCAAATTTCTTGGAAATAATATTATTGTGTTCACTTTGATTTTTGTGGGTTAACACATAACTATTCATATTATTAAAATGCCTAAAAATGAGATCCAATCTTTGTGTAGGTTGTGCACTCTAAGAGAAAAGGGATTTCATCTTATACTTTGATAGAATTACAAACTTTATAGATTCTTATTTTCAAAGATGTTTTAGGTCTTGTCCACCTCCTAGTTTCACTATAAATCTTGTGGAATTCTGTTCTTATTTTTGCATTATTTATTTTCTTCTTGACACTAGCGATAATAGAAAGATACTTTTGATCTTCTGACTTATGAGGAATAATGGCCTCTTTGTAGTAAGCCAACTTTTTCTTATTCTCAATCTCCTTGTAGCACCATAGTTTTCTTTAAAGTTAGTTGTGATAATAATATTAATGGAGTTCATATTATGAAGGGAATCCTTTTCTACTACCCCTAACTATGGAGCCAAGAAGCAGTGTATCTTGTCCACACTCTCTTTAGCATTGAGTGACTTGTACCAATGTTTTAAGTTGTGATTGGAAGCCTCTCTTTTTTCATGTTGGCCAATTTATACTTATATAATAAGTACCTTATCGTAGCCTTGCTCCCCATGGATGGGAGACCAACCTCTAAAAGAAAGATAGGGTACGACATATAACCTTCAACTATGGTATTGTTTATTATAAGAGCTCATGGGTTTTCTCGATTTTCGTCCAAGTCTCCCTAAAAACACAACAAACCTTGGACTTCACGACCACATATAATTAGTAAGATAACAAGCATATCAACGAGAAACTTCTTTTTTTCCTGGATGGACTATTTTTACTTGCATGGGTCTCCTCTTGACATGTCGCGTTGAATATTCTAGAATGCCCTCTCATTTCATCACTTTTTGAGCCATTTATTGTTTGATTTGAGGGTTGACCCACACATGTGGACTTGTTGATAGTCGTTGGGTGATATTATGACTTAATTTGACTTAGAGAGGAACTTTCCATACTTGATGGGGGTTCTTTGCATGTGTTCTGGACATGGTTGCACCTTGGAGACACCTTTTAAGGATTCTTGAGCTTGATTTGAGTATTCGTCCACTTCTTGGTGTATTTATTACTCTTTCCATGAGTTCGTTCCACCTTTGGAGGCTAGATGTTGGACCTTTCTTGGCTTGGGGTGATTCTACACCATGTTTAGAGGCTTCCACTAGACTCTTTCAAGGGAACAATGAGGATCTACACCAAATTGGACCCTCATTTTGTCAGATGTCACTTTCTCACGAGGCTTTTATGGACATGTGTCGTGACCACCTTATTTGATTATTGTTATAGAGTAATTAGTTGTATTTGAATCGTATTCTACTTTTCTTAGGCATGGATCTAAGGAATCACATGAGATAATATTATTTTATTGTAAAGGAAGTATAACATCATTTTATATAAAGATATGTACTTCATCATTTGTACTTGTGGTTGGATTTTTGGAGCTCTCACTCTTTGGAGCCTAATTGACATATCTTTCTTGGAGAATTTATGGTGTACATGGTTCTTTCTTTGTGGATGAATGTTGTCAATTCTTGAAGCTTATCTATCTTGGTTTTATTTGGTGCATAAGGGTTAATGGTGAAATGGTAAAGTCTTCTACAAGCCTTCAAAATCAATCCATTTGAGTGGTAATTTTACCACTTGAAAGGAATATGTTCTAGGGTTTCTCCTTCCTTCTTCCTCTGTTACTTCGATGATTATTTGATACCTTTTTTAGATCTTCCTTTGGTTCCTTGGGAATAAGTATTAAGTAAATTCATCAAATAATTGTTGATCTAGTTGGTGAGGGTTTTTCCATGAAGGTTCCCTTCTTGTAGGCATTGATATTCATTGTTGATTTTGATTGGGTGAGGGATTAGTCTTCCTCTTGGTTTTAATCTCAAAGCCCTAATCCTTGAAGGTAATAAGCTAACTCCTTGAAGGGTTTCTTCTTGACATCATTTGCATTTGATTCATCTTGAATCCATTGCTCTAGTTGGATTTGGCATTGATCTCCATCTCCTTCCATCACTTATATTAAAACCCAAAAAAGCCCAAAACTTTGTTTAACTAAGCCATCTCTACTTCACATCGTGCCTCATTGCTTGGTATTAGTAATCTTACTAGGAATACGGCCCTTGAGCCTGAGGAGAGCCAACCTAAAGTGAAGAGGATAGGTTATTGAGGTGACAATGGTATCCATCCTAGCAATTTTCCTTGAGTTGTACCTTGTGGGTTATGTATTTTATCATTAAGTACAATTTGAACGATAAGATTTTTGTGCCATTATTGGGGATCGAACCCGGGTCACCCTCCTAAAAATAAACCCCTCATTTTTTGAATGGGTTACGCATAAGCAAGTACCCCAACTATCCAAAAATAGAAGATATAAGGGCTATTGAATAAATTTAGCTAGTACTCCAACTATCCAAATCTCAAAGATACAAGGGCTAGTGAAGAAATTCACTAGGGTTACCCCATGCCAAAATGATGGGAAACCATATGATTTAGAAGTTATATGGTCATTATCTCCATGTGATATGTTATATAGGACATATTTGGAAATTATTTAAGACATTATCAAGGATGTTATTCAATACATTGTGTTTTTCCAAGGAAAATAATCACAATTTTTATTCCAAATTAGACTAAAAATCATACTCTTCATGTGCTTGAGGCACTCTGGAGAGAGATGTATAAAAATGTATTCATAATCTATGCTAATTTTGAGGATGAAAATTAGAAGTTATATGGTCATTATCTCTAATTTATAAGTTACATGGTCATTATCCAGACAATGATGAAAATTGTCCCAAAAAACCCTGGAGCAACAAAAACAACCAATTTTTCCAGAGAAGTTGTATCAACCAAATCCCTTTGATTGTCCTCGAGGTCCTTATTAACATTTACCCTTGGTCTTTTGGAAACCTCGGTTGTAACCTTAACACTTCCTTTTTTCTCCAAAATTTCCCAACAAAGGGAGGTTGCAATCTACTACTATTGTAAAGCCCTTCACTAGGGATTCAAAGTTAAATGGTAAATTTGTAATCTAAATTAGTTTTCTTTTCTTGAACATGACATCTAATTTCTATTTATGTTTGCATTACAACAAATCTATCTAATTTATGTTAAAGTTCTAGCAAATTAATCAGTTAAATATCAAATTCTCAAATTATACAGTCCAAAATAGTCACTTGCAATATGTTAGCTTGAAACACTAGCTTATCAAATTCATGCGACATATAAAAACACTAGCTTTGAAATATGTGTCCAAAGTTTTAAAGGCAAGCCTGGAAAAGATTACCAAACATAGGGATTTTAGAAGCCACTTGTGATTTGGGGTCGAAACACGGGTACCATGACTTCAATGACAGGGAAGAAGATCCCTAGAACTAGTTCCCGCTAAGAATTGTTGTAGCATACCCTTCATGTCAAACATAAAAACTTATCCACCCCCTCTATCAAAATGTGGAGAGAAATTTCATAGCCAATCATTGTAACCCATTATATTTGCATCTAGGAATTGAGGGTCCCTTGTGTAGATCTACTTCCCCACTAAATTTTCCATTTAGTGCCTTTCTTGCTTTATTACATCACCTTCTCAACCTATAGGTCTTCCACTACAACCATTTTGGCTTTGGAATCTTTCTTTTTTATCATGTCCAAACCTTCTTCACCCTCTAAATCTCCCTCTTCCCTCCCATCAAACACTCCAAATATATCCCACTTCCAACAAAACCTTTCCTATGCAATCCAAGAAACTACATTCACACCATGCTCCAAACTAGGGGTCGAAATTGATGCTTCTTCCAATACTACATCCTCCTTAATTTTGATTCTTGATGAATAATCTAGAGACAGGTCGAAGTGAAGGTCCTCATCAATTCCATTGATCTGGAGCCTCGAGCTTGTATCCTCCACCACACATTCTCCCTCTAATAACCTACCAAATGTACCTCCTCCTTCATTAGCTTTGGTAGGAAGTGGGGCCAGTTTCAATGTGACCTTAGTGTCTAATTTTCCCTCTTTTCCTAAATTCTTCTATTCAACTCTTGAACAACACCTTTCGCCATCATTAATCTCATCCTGTAGGATCCCCTCTTCATGATATGACCATGAAGAAACAAATACTACCATATCATCTATAGGAACATCTAAGTAATCTAAAATATAAATGTTTTCCTCCATGATATGCTAGGGTTTCCATAGTCCCCATTCTTATTTAAGATGTTGTTGTGAAGAAGTTTTGGACATTATTTAGGATGTTGTCGTGTTGTAATTTTGGACATTATTTAGGATGTTGTTGTTGATGTATTAATATATGTTATTAGAGATGCAATTTTAGATGACATCTTGAACAAAGCATGTGTCGCACTATCATAGGGAGCTTGTTGAGTTAGTAAAATTAAGGTGTTGTTCTTTGTCCTACCAGGGTTCAATTCTTCTAAGAAGTGACATGTTCATCCCTCGTGGGTCAACATATCCCTGTAAGGGTGTTGTTGAATATCGAAATTTGTCCTAGCCATTAAGTTAGGTTGGGTGGTCTCATGTTATAAAGTGTGACATGATGTCCCACCTCTTGATAGATAATGGATGCACAAAGCATTATGAGACTTAACAAGCACCTTGTTGAGGCATTTTAGTATGGGATGTAACCTTAGACATTTTTGGGGGCATTGGTCTAGTGAGGGTTTTGGAGGATGTGGTGGACTTAGTTGTGACTTAATTACAAAAAATGGATGTCTGTGTTGTTGCTACTATGGACATTGATATACACATAATTTTATTTGTTGAAATTTTTTAATAGAAACCCTATAAGAAATTAATGAACAATTAATGGCAAAAGTAGACAAAAATACAATATTTTGGTCTCAAAATAGAGTGAAAATTTCGTTGTTAATTATTTAAAAATTTTGTATTGGATTTCTTTATGGTTTACTTAGTCAAGTTCTTATAATGGTAACAAGCGAGTTCTCAAAAGACTTGATAAGCCCATGTTTTTTGAACATAATATTTTTTTTTGGCTATGTGTGATATTAGTTGATTTAGAGATAATGAAATCTCACTCTTTCATACCACCAATTCATTTATTTTTTTATTTCTTGGGGAGCTTCTAAGATGTATATGCATACAACTCAATATATTGTGAAAGTATTTCATTTGAAAACCAGAACTACTTGAATTGCATTATAGAAAAATGTGAATCTTATCCCAAGGTTAGGAGGATAAAATCATTGGATTGAATGGTGGGAAGATTCCATCACGTGAATGAAAAGAAATTGGATTCTTATCTCAAGGCCAGGAGGAGAAAATCATTAGATTGAATGGTGTGAAGATTTTTCCATGTGAATCACCTCTTTCTTGAGATATTGTAGTAGAAAGCATGACTCAATATCATAAAAATGATAGAAACCACCCAAAGAGGAATTAGAAAAGGTGAGCTAACCTAGAGTATGCAATACAACCTGTTCATGAAGAGTTTTACTAGGTCTAAGGTGCTCAAGTTTTGACATTGTTGGAAACTAAATGAAAGGTGTAGTGCAAATGGAGATCAACTCTAAGCCTTGATTCATTAGCTCTTGATTGGGGATAAGACAACAAAGAGTTGTTTTAAAGATAGTTTCAAAAAAAGACATGGAGAAAATGTTTTCCATAAAACCCCTCGATGGAATGCTTAATTAGTAACAAGACATTAAAAAACAATTTGTTTATTCCAATACAATGGTGCTTCGATTCCAAGGCTTTAGCAAAGAAGTAGGATGACAATGTAAATTCTATTAATGTGGTCTCATGAAAACTTTGAAAAGCTCAAAGACTGTTGTGCACGTACTATTGGATGAGCTTATAATTGCTTATTCAAACATAAAAAAGCATAAATTACCTAATTAGAAAACGTTTTGTGAAAACTTTACACAATAGAATGAGAGTTTTTGGTTTAAAATTGCTCTAATAAAAAAGAAATCCACGAAGAAGCAATCATTTCTAATTAATATTATCATAGGAATTATTTAATTTATTCTAAGGGTCAATGATCATGAATTTATTCATGAGGTGGATGCCATTTATCCTTACCCAAAACACTATCCACAAGCATTCAACACACTTAGCAAAAAATCGTTTTCCCAAAGTAATCATGCTTCACCAAAAGATGATTCATACAACATCATCACAATGTGAGAAAAAACAAGGAATGGATATGTTACCCTCTCGGGGGTGACAAATTTTTGGATACCCTAGCAAGGGTGTCATGTTGTTGCTTGCATGAGGTGTCATGCTCATCTTCGCCAAATCTGGACAAAGTTCCTCTTGATCTCCACCGAATACATGATCGTGCTAGCTCAATTGTGTTGTAGCTCACTTCCATCCCCAAGCCTCATATGACAGATGCACTATGATATGATATGGTATGGTATGGTTCCAATTGCTTCATTTGACAATCCATGTATCAATATCTATTTGTACATGATGATATAACTTCTTAGCTCATCGTAAAGTGGCAAACACCTAAAAATTGTGTACCACCATTTCATAACATTACATGGTTTTATTACTTGCCTCATAGTACCATGGGGAACATGTTTTCTATTAGAATTGTTTCATTTCTTTGGTTAACCTATAACTCTGGGTGCTTAGGCTAGATAGCATTTTTTATGTCCTAACCATGCTAACCATTTTCCACCTCCCCAATGTTTCATTCATTCCATCCATGTAAAAATTATATCTTGGTCATGTATGATTTCTCAAAGGTCAAAAGGAAAGGTTAACATAAAAAGCTTGAGTCAATAAGCCAGTAAGGTAAAGAGGTGAAGAGATAAACAAAAAATCCAAATATAAATCTTGGGCAATGCCCCCTTACTATGAGGCCAATTCCCCTAGTCCCTGGTTTGTCTACGAATATCTAAACAAAAGAGACTTGTTCAATAAAATAAACATTTAAAGAAAAAGGTTTGAAGGGGTGGTAAGAAATATTCTCGAGGATGGGTAACTTAATGCCAACCTCCCTCTAGAAGGCCATTTGTATAAAATTCCTATATCATTAAAGCTAGATGAATAAATAAAAATATGTGTGCATCTCTAAGACTTTGAGGGTCATCACATGAACTCATTCCCCCTTCCCTTTCATCGTGATTTATCATTATTGCCTATCTTTCACCTAGTACTTAGAACATATGGGCTGTCATAGGACTTGATGCATGTATAAGGGTCAATATTGTTCCCCTTGGTAAGAATTAGGTAAGTATTAAAACTAACCCCCATTTATTATGTTGTGCCAAGAGATGTCATCAAGTGCTACAAATTAATGGCTTACTAAGAGGCTAGACCCATCACTTCAAGTGGGTATTGTGTATTGGGATACATGTACCATGCCTCATGATCTCTGACATCCCATTGGTATTGTGTATTGGGATACATGTACCATGCCTCGTGATCGCTGACATCGCATTGGGATCTATATGCTCATATATGACCATATATACAGATATTGGGATTAATGTACCACATCAAGTTACATGTCACTGCATTAGGATTCATGACAATGCATCGGGCCATGATAGGGACACCATGTCATCACATGTTCCACATGGACCATATATATGCATCCTCCTTGCTTAGTTGGACATTACATGTGGGGTATTTAATGCATTGGAGAGGGTGATTACATGTTACAAAGATTACTACACATGGTGGCTTGGACCCTGTGATGACATGGCACCATCACTTGATGTTTCATTGAGGAGTGCTTGCTTTGATGAGCCCACACGTGCCTCTTCAAATGATTTTATTTATGGGATGACTCACACATGTGGAGGTGATGCCATTACTTTTTCAGGATGTTTTTCCACTTTTGGACCATTCCCTTGATTGACGAGGTTTATTAGAGGATGTTGGATCTATTGGATTATGTTTGACTTGGTTTTGGACCATTTTCTTAGATGTTGGCACCATTCTTGAGGGGCACACCTCTCTTGGATTCTCTTATGTTCCCATGTGTGAGTTTTATATTGTATTATGACCTCTTCTAGAAGGTCGTTTCACTTTGTGAGGATATTATGGGATGTGTTTTATTATTTGTTGCATTTTCCCATTGTTTTACCGAGCTAATTGTTTTGGAGCTCATGTTTTTGAGCTAGCACATGGTTTTGTATTGTATTTGAGGAGGAGCTTCACCTATGAGAGGAAGACTCCTCCTCCATTTCAAATCATTGGATATTAATGAGAAACTCGGCTTAAAGAGTCCTTTGAGTATCTATTTTTTTTTTTTTGTGAATGTCTAGTTATTATTCAAGGTTTATATAACCACTCTTCAAGGTTTGTTGGAAGAAAAAGGTTACTACAAGGCCAAAGAAGGGTGAAATGCTCCACTTGGAAGTGATCTCAAGGTTAGTTTTATAACCTTCCCCCTTTGATCATTAAAGTTATTATTCATGCATTAAGGCGGGACATCCAGTGGCTCTGTCCTTTTGATTGTCCAACCTTTGATTTCACTTTGCTAGTACCAGGAAAGGCTTCTTCATGGATCGATCCTCCCATCCAACATTTGAAGGGAACCTTCAAAGCCTAGGTGGCATTTGAAGGGAAATCCTTCGATTATCATCAATGTCGCCTCATATTAAACCATAGACTTCACTTGGATTTGATCTAGTGACCCCATAGCCCTCCAAAGGAACTAGAATTTTATTGTCTTTAACCACCCAAAAAACCCAAAAATCAAATTTTCCTTTTTTGTTTCCACGATCTATTGTTTACGTTGCTTTATTTTTTTGCTAGATCATTTGAGCTTCATTGCATATCTTCACCATTATTATGTATTTGTTAGGAGGGTTTTATCTAATTTCTTAATTTGTCCATTCGTCATCAAACCCTAGGTTGGTTTTTCATTGTTTCAAATCTACCCATCTTGTGTAGCCCTAGTACTTTTGCTTCTAAAACATTATCGATCATTTGTTGTTCATAATTTTGCAGTTTTCTGAGCCTTTTGTGTGGAGTGGTTAAAATTGTCTGACACCTTTTCTGGTCAATGTTTCAAGGGTTCCTGAACCTCATTTATTATGGCCATCAATCCAACCCCTTAATCTTTCCAATGTTGTCTTTAGACTACTTGACGTCACCCTTTATATATTCTATCTCAACTTTCCATTCAATTGTCTAAATCTACAAAGATTAAGTGCATTTTTTAGTATGATTGTAGGGTTTGCTTTTGCAATGATTTTGATGTATTCTTGTTTTGAATGTTGAGTTTTGGGTACCTTGGAAAGTGGTCCCTTGAGTTATTAAGTGTCTAACTCAAAAGGGGAAATGTTTGACCCTCGCCACTTTACTTTATGTTATAAGGTCAATGTGACTTTATTAGCACTTAAGTTACAAAGTGACTTAAGAAACTTAAGTCAAGGGGAGATTTAATCTCAACCCTTGATCTTGGTTGGCCTAGATCTAATCTTGGCCATTGGTTTCCTAGGTTATCCTAAGGATGAGGCTAAAGGAGAGGAAAGGAGGGAAAAGGGTTTCATTGTTCACTTGAGAGAGTTGAGTGAAGAAAAAAAGGAGAGGAGAAGAGATTTGAAGGAGGGGCGCAAAGCAAGCTCGAGGGTGCATCTTGAGAGGAGGGGCACAAGCTAGCTTGGGGGCACACTTGTTGAAGAGAGGATCACATTCCTTGACAGGAGGAAGGGCGCATCTAGCCATACAAGTGAGGCGCACTTGTGGGAGAGCAAGGCAAAGCCAAGGAGGAGGGCACACCTAACTTGGGAATAAACTTCAAGGCAAACAAGCAAAGGCAAGGAAAGGGGTGCATTCATACAAGAAGAGGCACAAATCCCAAGGAGGGTGTAAGTCCCAAGGAGCTGTGAAGCTAAGCTTGAGAGAACTAGCTTTTGTATCAGGTTCCTTTGTATTATTTCCTTGTTGTTATATTTACTTGAGATCTCCATAATATAATTTCTCTTCCACTGGTTTTCCCCATGGCAGTTTTTCGAGTGTCATGTTGACCAAAAATATATGTGTATAGATGTGGTTTGCTTGTTTCCTTGTCATCATTTAGGTGTAAATATCCTAGAGGAGTATTTTATGTCTTAATGCATGTTGAAAGGCTAACAGTGGACAACAAAACTATCCTAATTAAACCCTTCAACAAGAGGCATTAAAAGAGCATTACATCAACAATTTAAGGGCAGATTTAGTGAGTAGAAAATCAGAATTGGTGGTTGTCCTAAAACAAGAAAACAATGCTGAAATACCTTGAAAATTGTGCCCAACAAGAGGAAGAGGACAAGCTTGTTGGGAAACCTTTGGGAACCTCAAAATTCTTCATGGTATAAGAACCAAAGGGCACAAGAGTTGGCTGATATAGTTTGTAAATAGTTGGTAGATTTTTGTCTCACCTAGATAACAATTAGCATCAGATTTTGCTTGGTTAGTTTAGCATCATATGGCAACCATGTTGGTCGCAGGTTTGAGGGTGGAGGATAGGATAGCAGGGCTGGAAATTGGTCTCCGTGGAATGCTAGGATAGTCTTGATCTTGGAGGAACTTGAACTATGGGATATTGTGGAAAATCCTATGGTGCCTCCTACAAATGCAATGCTCTGGGCTAAGTTTCGGAAGAGGAACACCAAGGCCAAGAGGAATATCCTTGATGCGATAAAAGGCCATATCATTCCTCATGTGTCTGGTAAGGACTTCACATTTAAGATGTGGCAGTCCTTGTGTGGTCTTTACCAGAGCCCTAACCAGAACCGAAAGATGGTGGTCCATGAGAAGTTAAGGGGCACCAAGATGGCGAAGATTGATTCAATTACTTCATTCCTCATGAAATTTTCTCATATTCATGATGAGTTGGCAGTTGTGGGAGAGATATTGGATCCATCTGATTTGGTGAGGACGGCCTTAAATGGGTTCTCAAAACCTTGGGAGAGCTTTGTATGAGGCATCGTGGCTAGAGAGCATATGCCCAGTTGGGAGAGGCTCTGGGATGACTTTATACATGAGGAGCTTAGAGTTGGATCAAGATCTACTAGTCAGTAGCATGGTGGGGATGATGAGGGTGATATTTCTCTTTTGGCAAAGGACAAGAAGAACACCAAGAAGGGTCCCAAGGGTGGGGCCAAGCAGTAACAGAGAGGAGGTGAGAAGCAGAGGGATATGAGAAAAGTCAAATGATTTGCTTGTAACCAAATGGGGCACTATGTTGGACAGTGTCCCAATAGGAAGAAGAAGAAGCATAAGTAGGGTGGTACAACAATGACATCAGAGGAGGATGAGTTTGCCTCTCAGATTGAGAGGGAGTCTTCCTTGATTTTTTATTGCTCGACAGTTGAGTCACCATCCGGCATATGGTACATAGGCAATGGAACATCCAATCACATGTCAGGTTTCATAGAGCACTTCATTGATCTCAGAGATCCAAAGATCAAGTTGGAGATAATGCTTAGAGACAACACCATAGTTAGGTGACCAGGCATGGCACAATTTCCTTTCAGAGGGATTTGAGTCCACCCTTGGTGTTCATGGATGTATTGTATGTTCCTAGGCTTAAGAAGAATCCGATTTCAGTTTCCTCCATTCAGGATAGGGAATTGAGGTGTCCTTCAGAGGGATAGAGGTCCTCATTCACCCCAAGAGGTCCTAATTCACCCTAAGGGGTCCAGTATCACTTCTGGAATAGTGATTGGGACATGTGAGGGGAATATGTGACAATAGTCAGTTGGTGTTGAGGGATATTGTGACAGGTTTTCCATAGTTCGACATTGAGCATCAAGAGGTGTGAAGAGGGTGTACTCTTGAGAAGTGCACCAAGACTGTCTTTCCCAACAGTGACAATGGATCGGTTGGGGTACTTGATTTGATACACATTGATGTGTGTGAGGCCATTTCAGGAGTTTCCTTGGGTCATTGTGAGTACTATGCAACTTTCATTTATGACCACTCCAGGAAGACCTGGATCTATTTCCTGAAGACCAAGAGTGAGGTCTTCAAGAGATTCCAAGAGCTTAAGGCTCTTGTGAAGAACTAGGCGGGAAGAAAGATCAAGGTCTTGAAATTAGACAATGGAGGCGAGTGTACCTCCACAGAGTTTGTAGACTTCTACACCTATAAGGGTATCGAGATGCATTTGACTGTTCCTTACAACCCGCAACAGAATGGGGTTGCAGAGAGGAAGAACAGGGCCATAGTTGGTGCAACGCAATCGATGTTGCATGATCAACCACTGCCATTTTTCTTATGGGAAGAGGCTTGTAGTATTGTAGTGTATTTGCAGAACATGAGTCCTCATAGAGCTTTGGGGAGGAAGACTCACGAGGGGGCATTCACTAGTAGTAGGCCTGATGTTGAGCACCTTCACATATTTGGGTGTTTGAGGTTCTCTCATGTCCCTTCTGAGAAGAGGACAAAGTTGGATGCCACTGCAAAGAAGGGGATCCTAGTTGGATACTCAGAGGTCTCCAAAGCCTACTGGATCTACATTCCAACACTTAGGAGAGTGGTTGTGAGGTGAGATGTCATATTCAATGAGGATAGAGCATTCAAGAGATCTCTTGATGATCCGTAAATAACAAGCTTATAGCCTATCCATCTCGCCAACACATAATTCTCTATTAAGTTGTTTAGATGTCGAAAAAAAAAATCCCGACCAATCGAAAAATGCAAGTCGGGTCGAAGCAAAAAAATTGAGTCGAGAAATGCAACATCGAAATTACTCAAGTCGGATTTACCCAAGTCAAAATTACTCCAGTCGAAATTACTCAACTTGGATTTACCCAAGTCGAAATTCCTCAAGTTGGATTTCTTCTAAGTCGAGTCGACCAAGAGATGTCTATCGGTTGAATGGGGAAGGAAATTCGACCAAAAGAGAAACCAGGTCGAATTTTTAGTGACCACCAGCTAGAAGGAATGCCTAAGGGCGAATTTACTCACTATTAATGTCAGGAAATGTTTTGGAACAAATTTGGGTAACCCACGGTGCATAAAAACATAGGGGAGTCGATTTTAATATCCCCCGACAAATAAAAACGTTTGCAGGTCGATTTTAAAGTTCATTGACAATCAAGAACGTTTCATAAGTCGATTTGGCATACGACAACAAATGAAAACGTTTTGGGCGAATTTGGCAGCAGGCAAGTTTGCAAAACGTGGATATGGTTCATGGGCAGCTAATGAACGCCCAAACAACTCCATACTTAGATATATATGATGTCTATGGTTTATGGCCAAAGGAAAAACGCCCAACGAGGTTGAGAATGAGTTCAATGACTAAAAACAAAATTAGAAACCCCCGAATGAATAGCAATGGCTCTGGGAGGAGGGTTGTCGATTTCCAACCTCTGAATTCATTGCACGGCTACAATTAAAAGTTGTTAATATGGTGTATTAACCCACTGAGAACCATGTTAATATAAAACAAGCTCATACAATAGCAATATGAATTTATCGTCTTTGGAATATACATAGACGACCATTAAATTATAATGCTAACATTAACCATTCATAAGCAAACATAAACCATGACAATCATCACACATAGACTCAAATTTTTCCCCTGGAAGCCCGAACGAGAAAACCAACATTCTTTTGGTTTCAACCAAGCTCTTATTTATTTAGCAATGGGCAACTTGTAAACTCTCTGGTACATGTCTATGCTCCTCGGTAACATATGGGTAGCCTCTCTACATCATTCACATCCAAACAACCCCTTTCTCGTTGTGGGCATACATTACATAAAAGGTTGAGTTGACTGGGAGGATAATTGGAAGGTCAGGCATCCCCAACGCTTTAACTTCGCTCTAGTTTGTCTCTCCTCCATTTCTTTGTTTATTTGTCTTTTATCCCACATGGGAATGGTATTATGAGCATATTTTTATTCATTTTCATAAAATCATATACTGCCTGACTTTACATACATTATATATAAAATTGGACATCAATGATGATGACATGGAGCCCTTCACATCAACAAGTCAATCTCCTTCATCGCCCACAGCCTTAACAATGCATGTGTATTTCATCTTTGAGTCCTGTGCCAATAGCCAATTGTTCTTGTCGGATCCGATTTGGATCACACCTCTCCAATGGGAGGTTTTGGTCCCCAAAAGATGCTAATGATAGATGAGGGAACTTGATTGCAATCTGGTTCCTCTCATACCACTTTACTTTCCTTGCAATATGTCCCTTGAGAGCAATCTGCCACATTTCTTGTCGTCCTTTGTGAGTCGTCCGCTCCTTGTGTTGCATAACTCTATCTTCCTTGAAATCCTCAATACCATGAGGTGCAAAGTCTTCCATAGTGGGAAGAACTTGTTGTTCTTCCTCCTCATCCAGTATGGAGGGTTCAAACAACTTCAGATATTTCGCGTTCACCACTGAGATGATCTGCATATAAGGTGGAAGCTTTAGTTTGAAGGAATTCTCATTCACTTGTTCAATGATTTCAAATGGTCCATATCTAAGGGGCTGAAGCTTATTTGTTGCTCCTTACGGTAGTTCCTTATTAAGGTAAAGCCACACCTTGTCTCCAACACGAAACTTGTGATCCTCCTTCTACTGATCATGCCTGGATTTGTACAATTGTTGTCTCTTCTCAAGATACTCTTGAACCCTTAGATCTATATTCTTTATCTTGTCCACAAATGTGCTTGCCTTCTGTTCTTCTCCTTGTAATTATGCTTCTTCCCTCTGATGTCCATAAACGATGTCAAATGGTGAAGGAGGTAAATAACCAAAACAAGTCTTGAAAGGGGACTTATTGGTGGAAGACTGAAGTTCTATATTGTAAGAATGTTGAATGTTGAATGTAGATTGTCTGTTCGTCCCAAGTCTTCGGATGTTTGTTGTTGTATCCTCTCAACTGTTTCACCAGTGTCTTGTTTACAACCTCAGTTTGTCCATCAATATGAGGATGAAAGGCAGTGGAGTACTTCAACTTGGTATCTATTCTCTCCCAAAGCACCGTCCAAAATCTGTCGAAGAACCTATTGTCCCTATCATATATGATGGAGGTTGGCAATCCGAAATGTACCCAGACATGGCTAAAGAATAGTTCAACTGCTTCTCATCCCAAGATTGTCTTCTTACAAGGAATGGGCATGAACATTTTGCTGAAATGATCAACCACAACGAACAAGTAGTCACAGCCTCTACGAGTCAAGGATAAACCTCCAACAAAATCCATTGAGATGCTCTCCCATGGCCTGTTTGGTACTAGAAATGGCATGTACAAACCAAGTTTTTGGTTTCTTGGCTTACTAGTGTTGCAAATAACACAACCTCTAACAAACTTTGCCACTTTCTCCTGCATCTTTGGCCAATATACATATCACTATAGATTCACCATTGTCTTTGTCACGCCAAAATGCCCAACAACTCTAGAAGTGTGTGCTTCTCTCGTCAACTGCACTCTTCTGTCTCGGGGTATGCATAATTTTCCCAACTTGTACAATAGCCCATCTTGAATGTGGTATTCATTTCCTTCCATGACAACAACTATCCTTTCCTTTAGCTACTTGTAGACTTCCTTGAAATCTTCATCTCCTTCATAATCTCCACTCAAAAGTTCATGAGTGAAAGGCTCAAGCTGCATTATCATTCCAA
Organism: Picea engelmannii; assembly: GCA_009831015.1. NCBI lineage: Eukaryota > Viridiplantae > Streptophyta > Pinopsida > Pinales > Pinaceae > Picea > Picea engelmannii. Next base: position 23,292 of record ML798284.1, on the reverse strand, counting down.
TTGTTGCAATCTTCTTCAATGGTAGTCGAGAGAACATGTTTGCTAGTCTATTCATGACTCATTTCTTGTACTTGATCAACAAATGAAATTGTTGCAAGAAACCTAGCCACTTGTAATGTCTCACTTGTTGCATCTTGCTTTGACTCTGTAGATACTAAAGAGGCTGATGATCTGTGAGGTTGATGATCTGTGTGTATGATAGTGTCTTTCCCCAAGAGGTAATGCTTCCACTTCTTCACTGCTTGTACAATTTCAAAGAGCTCCTTATCATACATGGGATAGTCAAGCACTACTCCATGAAATAACTTTGAACGGTGGCACACATGCCTTCCTCCTTGCATGAGTACTACTCCTAATTCATATCCACTAGCATCAGTCTACAACTCAAATGGTTGTTGCAAATTTGGCATGGCTAACACTAGAGCATCGTTGATTTTCTTCTTCAAGTCTTCAAATGCTCTTTGTTGTGTCTTACCCCAATGAAAGTTATTTCCTTTGGCAGTTATGGCATGCAATGGTGTTGCTACTGTGGAGAAGTTGACAATGAACTTTCTCGAATATTGAGTTGCTCCCATGAAACTCTTGACCTCTATCGCATTGGTGGGAATGGGCCATTGTGTGATGGTTGCAATATTCTCTGGATCTACCCTCAGCTCTCCTTCTCCAATCATGTGTCCAAGATATATCAAGGAAGTCTTCCCAAACTCACATTTCTGCAAGTTGGCAATCAATCGAGTCTTCTTCAAGGTCTCTAATACCAGTGTCACATGTGAGAGGTGCTCTTGCCAAGTGTTGCTAAAGATTAGTATGTCATACATATATATTATTACAAAAGAGTCAATGAATGGACGTAGTACATCGTTCATGAGTCTTGTAAATGTTGCAAGTGCATTGTATAATCCAAAAGGAATTACTAACCATTCATACAAACCTTGTCTTCCACACGTATTATGCTTTGATCCTCACTTGGTGGTAACCTAATTCGAGGTCCAACTTAGTGAAGAATTTATCTTGTTGCAGTTGATCCAACAAGTCATCAATACTTGACAAAGGATATCTACTCTTTATGGTGATCTTATTCAGGGCATGGTAGTCAATGCACATTCTCCAGCTTCCATCTTTCTTCAGAACCATGATGATGGGTGAACCACACGGTGATGTACTAGGTATGATGACTCCCTGCTCCAACAATTGTTGCAGTTGCTTCTTTACTTCATCTGCTTCGATGATGGACTACCTATACAACCCAATGTTAGGCAATGGTGATTCTAGCAACAACTGAATCTCGTGTTCAACCTTTCTCTTGGGTGGCAGTCCCCGAGGCTCTTGAAACACTTTTGTGTAGGCTTCAATCAATTATTGTAATTGTTGACGTTGCTCGCCACTGCATCCTTCCAAGGATGCCTTCATATCCAACTTGTTGCCTTCTCCTTGTTGTTTTCCTTCTCTGAGGAACAACAAAACAAACTTCTTTGTACTGCCCATGATTCTTCTTGCATGATGAGCATTGATCAAAGAGAGCTTAACTTTATCCTTGTGTGCATTTATGGCATAAGTTTTTCCATCCTTGACTATCCTATACTGGTTTTATCTCCTTCTGAAAATGGCGTCCCTCACATACAAATATGGACTTCCCAAGATGACTCCACATATGTCTAGAGGAACCACATCTGCAACTACTTCATCAACAAAATTTGGATTGATGGGAAACTTAAATTTGCATTGCTTTCTCACTTTCAATTCCACATCTTGCCTTACCCATCTCAGGCAGTATCGATGTGGATGATCTTGAGTCTCCAACCCGAACTTCTCAACCAATCGTGCAAATATCAAGTTGGATTGTGAGCCTGGATCGAACAAACAATCCACCTTGCTTTGCTTCATGTGAATTTTAATGTAGAAAATTTCAGTCATTTCCTTCGCCTCCTTCTGATTACAACCAACCAATGCCACCTATTTCTAAATATTAGTGCAGTTAATCTTCCCTTCTGGGTCTGATGTGCTATCCACTGGTTCCTCAACATCCATTGATATTAATGCTTTCTTCTTCTTTTTTTGAAATTATTTGGGGCGCTTCTCTGGGTGCAATTTCCAACAAGTCTCCTTCATGTGTCCCTTTCAATCACATCCTTTGCATTGTTGGATGGAAGGTGTTTCTTCTTGTGTTGCTACCACAACCTTATTCTCATTCCACTTTTTCTTGTTTTTATTCTTTCTTTGTTGCTCTTGTGGTTCTACTTGCTTGTGAGGATTTGTTTGTTGCTTTTGTTTATCTCCCTCAAGGTACTGCGCTTGAATGTTGGCCTCATCAATTGTCTTTGGTCTGAATGACATCGATTACCTATGTATATGAGGCAACAATGCCCCCAAATACTTCACCAACATGTATAGACTTTTGAGAGAGACTCCCATGTGAATGGCTCTCTTCTTGAACTCTGTCGTGAACTCCTGCATTGATTGTCCTTGTCTTTGTCTGAAGTAATGCCATACTATTTGTTGGTGCTCCTCATATCCTATTGGATAAAACTAAGATTTGATCATGTTCTTAAACACTTTCCAATCAGTCACTGGTGGCTCATTTCCTAGTGCCCTGCTTACTGCATCACTCTCCCACCATGTCAAAGCATGGCCTTCAAGCTTCAACTGAGCAAAAGCAATCTTTTTGTTTTTGAGTTACTTCATGCACGTTGAAGTACACTTCCATTTGTTGTAGCCATTGGTTCAACCTGATAGCATCCACTTATCCAACATACGACTTTATGTCCACCTTAGCCTCTACAAGAAAAGGTACATGTGTCTTGTTGTAGATGCACTCTCCCATTTTTGGCTCAATCTTACATTCTGTCTTTAGCTTATTTTCTTCCTTCTTGGGGCCTCCATGCCCATCATCCATTGATGGTTTTTCCTTTCCCTTCTGATCCTGATTATTTTCGGCACGAAATGAGAGTAGAGATAAAATAAAGAAATGTAAAGAGATATCTCAGATATCCAATATTATAACAGAAATGTATTGGAGATGCAACCATAAACACAGATATACAATAATACACAATTTTCTATTAATGAGCGAAAAATGTGCAAAGACTGTAAAATACAAAGTGAAAGACTCGCTAGAATGCTGACAACTTATCTTTGAGAAGAGATGTAATGGCTACTCGCATTCGTGAGAATATAATTTTACAATGAGGCTCCAAAGGCCTTTTTATCATAAAGAATATCCAAAACCCTAACCCCAAAAGATGAAAAACCAACAGTTTTGTGGACCCCGTTTTGGGTAGTTTGGTGTATCAACTTCTCAGGGGGTGTAACTTTGGCATACGATCTCCATTTGGGGTGCACAATAGCTAGTTGGAAAGGTATCGTTGAGGAAATTCATTTTGGGGGATCAATGAGAGCCTTTGGATATCATTAAGAAGCTCGATCCGAGAAAACCTTCATTTAGGCCCTCAAAATGGCCCCGAAAGTTAAAAACTGCTAAAAATAGTAAATTACCAAAACTGTCAGAAAACTGTTTTGAGCCAGTTGGAAAAAGTGGGTGGCCACCGATATCCACCTGGATCAATCCTCCCTCCTTAGGAAGCAATGGTCTCCATTGCATTGAGTGCCCGAGGGAGAGGGAAAAGCATTCGTTGAATCTACATCTTGATGAGTTGCTTGCCCTGTTGGAGAAGTTGCATTGCTTAGCTTGTTGAAGGTTGTCACGAACCTGTGGCTGGAAGGGTTGGACCTTTTTAATCAATCTGGATACATGATATTCTTGTGTGCAGAAGGAATATTTACACTTTGCTACAATCTTGTCGACCTGCTTCTGTTGGATAGAAGGTGCTTGGGCCGAGGTTGTAGTGGTTGCAATAGCCTTCTGTTCAACTTTTGAACAGATTGTGAAGAAGCTAAATTTTGTAGTATGAGATACTACCTTGTGGCAGTGTTTAGGTGAAATAGTAGTCGGAAGCACCTCTGGTATCCTGTAGAGATGACCCCCCAGAGTAACAATGACACTACGGGGTCAAGACTCATAGATATCATGATGCTTCCACATATATGGTTGGTTCTGTTAGCGTCAGAAGTCACCCTTGGATTGCAGTAGGAGCAGAGCCCAACGCCCATCAGTTTATGTCACAATTTGTTTGTAAAAGAGGTAATCAAATGGGAGCTAACTCAAAACAACATTGTTCTAACTCCGAAACTAGGTCAGGTATGCATGAGCGGGTGGGGTCTTAATCAAACTTCAGACAGTGAGTTGTAGTGAGGGTGAGTAAGGGGGAAGAATTGTATCAGAGAGATGCAAAGGTCTGTCATAAACATCAAGTTTCTAACAAACTGTAGGAGAAGGCATCTAAACGCAAGATCTTCTTATATTCAAACGCAAACACCAGAGAATACAACAATGCAACAATAAATCCTTTATCATAACATAATTGCAATAGTTCGCACGAATAAGTCGTTCATGAACTCCCTTTGTATGGGATGAAAATTTAGATGGAGTAAGAAAGATTGTCTGTTATAAAACAAGAAATCCCACATACAGATGCATAACCAAAAATCTAGAATGTCTATTAAAACTTTACAGTCGAGAGCTTCGCTCTACCATCGATTCCCCCTTTTTTTTAAATGCAAAAACTGAGTACATATACTCGGATAGATTTCCCCAACAGAGGCGCGCTCGCCCTTCAAGGCATAGCGTCTCTTCAGTCAAACTTCGGACGAAAACCCTTCGTCAGACGTCTTCTTAACTTCGCATGGCCTTTGCAAGGGAGGTAGCTGAAACATTAAAGGCCAAAATGGCATGTTCAGACTTCCTATGGTAAGATGAGAACTCGACGCGACCCCCTTTTTGGAGAAAATCAATGTACGGGACCATCTCGGGTAGACTGCCTGTCGGAACCTCCATGTCTTGCATTCAGTAAGTGAGCCGAGGTTTCAACTACCTCCATTCTCCTTCATTTAATTCTTTCGTGAGGACCAAGATCAGGGTCGGGCCGAACTGGTTTTTTGGAGAACGCGATGATCCTTTCTGCGGCTAAGCCCAACATTTCGGCCCCTTTACACAACTCTTTTTCTTTCCCCAAGTGACCGGGCGTTAAGACCATGGGCCTAGCTCCTGGGCGTTTTCGGCGCTTCGTGCCTCGAGGCTGGGAGGAGGTTGATCCCTGCTCTTTGAAGTCGCGATGTGCGAAGGGGCGATAGAACCTAATCGCACATCACGTACCCCTCTTTTGATCGGACGGCTCGAAACACTTTTGGTGATACTGTGGGCCCGTCATTAAAATTTCTTTTTTTTTACAGATTCACGAGTTCGTGGGCCAAAGACCCTCGGCTCCCTTTTCTAAACTCCCGATCCGCAAGATGGCGATACGGGTCGGGCCCCTTTTATGGTCAACGCTCTCTGCATGTAACTGTTGGCTAGAGCCCAAGTACTAATGCCTCTCGCAACTCGCGGCTTCGTGAGTTGGAGTATCGAACTTTGGCATTCTCCCCTCGCGAAGTCCCGAGACGCGATGGTCAGCGAAGGTTGACCCCCTCTGGGCACTTTTCGTAACTCGCAACCTCGCGCAACTAAAAGACATAGTCTGCCCTCCAAACTTACGAACCCCGAGTTCGAGAAATAACTACTGCGCTTATACTGATCGCAATTGACGCCCCTTGAAAACCTTTTTGCGTCATCTTAACTACGCATGGCTCCTGCAAGGAGGGTAGCTGAGCCATTAAGTGTTGAGCTAGCATGCGCAGACTTCTCTGTCTAGTCGAGGACTTCGACATGGTTTCTTTGGAAAAAAAAATCGGTACACAAGACCTCTTCGAGCAGACCGTTTACCAGACCCTCCATTCCCCACACTTAATGAATGAAAGGAGGTTTCAACCACCCATTCTCATCATCATTTACTCCAAGCAAAAACCAGGATCGAGGTCGCATCAGATGGCACCTGGAGATCACGACGATCCTTTCGGCGACTAGACTCGGCGCCTTTGGCCCCCTTTTGCACAGTTCCTTTCTTCCTCAAGTGACCACGGGCTATGACCCTGTGCTTACTCCCAAAGGTGCTTTTGGCTTTCGCAGATAAGAAGGGGTTGATCCTTGCTTCTTGAAATCGCAATGAGCGAAATGTCGAGACGGCTTAATCTGGCGCCACGCGTCCCGTTAGATCTCACGGCTCTGAACTCTCCCGACGATGTCGTGGGCCCGGGCCCTGGACACTCTCGACACCTCGCACATCGGGGATATGAAGGAGCTGCTCTTTGTGCGTCGGAGTCGCGATGAGCGAATAGGCGAGGAGCCTAATCGCGCACCAGGTGTCTCCTGTGGACGATTGGTCGAGATTGCTTCGTGATACTGCGGGCCCTACTTTAAGCACCTTTGGCGCTTTCGGGGTTCGAGGTTTCGAGAGATAGGACAACATGGGACCTTCACCCTTCGAACTCCCGATTGTCGAAATGCCAACGCGAGTAGATCTCACGCCACGCGTCCTCTGGATGGACGACTGCTATCTTTCCCTGCACACAATATGGGCGCCATCCATTGCATTATCTTCGGCGCACCTTTCTATTCACGATTTCCCGCCAACCGTTGATATGCTCATATGGATGAATCCATACCATTGACACTATAATTTTACCCGCTCGCTTGATTTTAAGTCCGAAAAGGACTTCTTCTGTTCGCTGCGCTTGGGCGCTCCTCGTGCAACTTGCAGACCTGGATATCCCGATGCCGAAGACAAGTAATGTTGCTAACATTAGGCTCCATGGGGGATAGAGTCGTCCCTGTGATGCTCTAAGGACTCATTTTGCAGTTTTAGTGCCTTGTTGTTGGGCTATGGAGTTAGGCTCAAAACATCCCGCTGCTGAAAATACAAGCCGAAAAATAAAAGCAACAAAATAAAGATACATGCTCAAAGGAGCTTATTTATATACAATCCTAAACT
>ML798284.1:0-16322 GCA_009831015.1 Picea engelmannii | reverse complement strand
AAAATAAAGATACATGCTCAAAGGAGCTTATTTATATACAATCCTAAACTAATAAAACACTTTACATGGGGCTAGGTGAAAGCATATTTCCACCATAGCCATTCAAGCAGCTTCCTGGATAGAAGCTCCTTCCTTCTGTCAATAATCATCAGCAGATGGTGTAACCGTGACAACAGAACGGTTACATTCTTCAACTCCTCCTTACAGGTTGGAGTTGAGATGAAATAGGGTGGCTCCAAGGCATAGGGTAAATGCCACTCCATGTACTCGTTGACAAGATCATAGAATGAGTGGCAAATTTCGGAAAATTGGCGACAGGCAGCCTCCTCTGCTACACAACTGTTCTCATGTGGCTGAATATCTCTGACAAGCACAGGTGAGTGGACAACTGTCGTAGGCTCACTGATCTAGGGTGGTGGCTGCTCGCTGACTGGCTCTGGATAGAAAAATAAATGCGTGCTTAGTCGTTCCTCTGGTTCCTCCTCCTCTTTTTCGTGCACTCCCCCATCTTGTTAAATGGGAACGATCTCCCGATCCTTCTCTTCAATCCCAAATGTAAATACTTCATGGGAAATCTCATGAAGGAAGAAAGAGTAATCCTCTTCCACAATGGCTTCTTCGTTTAAATCTGAGACAACAGGCTCATCGAGGGCAGATGCCAACGCATCCAAGAAATCTTCAATAATCTCTTCAAAAGAGCTACTTAGATCATCTGCCTCGAAGACTAGAAAATCCTCTTCGCTGTCTTCAGATTCCAATTTTGCACATTGGGGAGTGGGGAATATCGCCTGCTCCACTAGTTCACTCAGGTCATCTTCTTCCTCCCAGGCTGGAAAATCCTCTGCATAGTCTTCAGATTTCAACCTTTCTAATTGAACATAGAGATACTTCACCTGTTCCCTCAGCTCACTCAGGGTGTCTTCTTCCTCCCTGGGATCTTCATCACTTCCATAACACTCCTCTGATGCAGACGAATGGGGAGGAGAAATGAATGATTTCTGATCCAGGTCGTCAGGATTATCCTCACATCCTATGTCAGAAATAGCTTCATTTTGTACAGAGTTGTGGTATCCCTCACCACAGTTATGACAAATTAACTCGGAGGGATAAAACTCCTGACAATAGGCGATGAAAGCTGTATGAAACTCTGAGAGTGAAGAAATGCTAGCCGGGGGTAAAGAATGATACCATTTACGTGCATCCCCTGCTAACGAGAACATGAACATCTTAAGTAATACATCCTCATGATGTATCTCCCACTGACGCATGAGTTCATGAAACTCACTGAGGTGCTGAGCAGGGTTGTCCTCTTCACATTTTCCAAATATGGGCAAATAATCGCCCCATTCATTCAGAGAGGGGGCAACATTAGGAAAACCAGGAATAGCAGAAAAACTAAAAGGAGCAAACCTGCGAGCAAGGATTTTCTCCATATTGAACCAGTGGAGTCGCCAATCGATCCTTGAATCATGGAGTCGCCAGGTGAAAGATGCGCAGTTTCGAATGTGTCTGGTCCTTGTTCACCATCAAAGGCTAGATCCTAACGTTGTTGTTACCCCAGGAAGCTTCTCAGGCTGAGAAAGCAACTGCTGAAACCTTCTCGAGAAAGCTCCTCTGGGTCAGCTTTCAGGTGTGCCAACAGTAGCCACAGCTGAAACAGTGAAGTGGAAACAATGGAGTCGCCATAGTGGAGTCGCCAGGTGCACAATAGCAATCTTGAAGGGCTCTGATGTCTGATGCACCTTCAGAATCAGAGGCTCAATGTCGTTCTGCCCAGGGAACATCTTCAACTTCTTCCCCGGTAGCGGCGCCAGAAATGTTAGAGTCATAAGTCACCCTTGGATTGCAATAGGAGCAGAGCCCAACGCCCATCAGTTTATGTCACGATTTGTTTGTAAAAGAGGTGATCGAATGGGAGCTAAGTCAAAACAACATTGTTCTAACTCCGAAACTAGGTCAGGTATGCATGAGCGGGTGGGGTCTTAATCAAACTTCAGACAATGAATTGTAGTGAGGATGAATAAGGGGGAAGACTTGTATCAGTGAGATGCAAAGGTCTGTCATAAACATCAGGTTTCTAACAGACTGTAGGAGAAGGCATCTAAACGCAAGATCTTCTTACATTCAAACGCAAACACGAGAGAATACAACAATGCAACAATAAATCCTTTATCATAACATAATTGCAATAGTTCACACGAATCAGTCGTTCACAAACTCCCTCTGTATGGGATGAAAATTTAGATGGAGTAAGAAAGACTGTTTGTTATAAAACAAGAAATCTCACATACAGATGCATAACCAAAAAGCTAGAATGTCTATTAAAACTTTACAGTCGGGAGCTTCGCTCTACCATCGATCCCCCCTTTTTTAAAAATGCAAAAACTGAGTACATATACTCAGACAGATTTGCCCAACAGAGGCATGCTCGCCCTTCAAGGCATAGTGTCTCTTCAGTCAAACTTCGGACGGAAACCCTTCGTCAGTCTTCTTCTTAACTTCGCATGGCCTTTGCAGGGGAGGTAGCTGAAACATTAAAGGCCAAAATAGCATGTGCAGACTTCCTCTGGTCAGATGACAACTCGACGCGACCCCCTTTTTGGAGAAAATCAGTGTACGGGACCATCTCGGGCAGACTGCCTGTCGGAACCTCCATGTCTTGCATTCAGTAAGTGAGTCGAGGTTTCAATTACCTCCATTCTCCTTCATTTAATTCTTTCACGAGGACCAAGATCAGGGTCGGGCCGAACTGGTCTTTTGGAGAACGCAGTGATCCTTTCTGCGGCTAAGCCCGACATTTCAGCCCCTTTGCACAACTCTTTTTCTTTCCCCAAGTGATCGGGCATTAAGAATGTGGGCCCAGCTCCTCGGCGTTTTCGGCGCTTCGTGCCTCGAGGCTGGGAGGAGGCTGATCCCTGCTCTTTGAAGTCGCGATGTGCGAAGGGGCGATAGAACCTAATCGCACATCACGTACCCCTCTTTTGATCGGACGGACCGAAACACTTTTGGCGATATTGTGGGCCTGTCATTAAAAGTTCTTTTCCTTTAGCGATTCGCGAGTTCGTGGATCAAAGACCCTCGGCTCCCTTTTCTAAACTCTCGATCCCCGAGATGGCGATACGGGTCGGGCCCCTTTTCTGGTCAACGCTCTCTGCATGTAACCGTCGGCTAGAGCCCAAATACTAACGCCTCTCGCAACTCGCGGCTTCGCGAGCTGGAGTATCGAACTTTGGCATTCTCCCCTCGCGAAGTCCCGAGACACGATGGTCAGCGAAGGTTGACCCCCTCTGGGCACTTTTCGTAGCTCGCAACCTCACGCAACTAAAAGACATAGTCCGCCCTCCGAACTTACGAACCCCGAGTTCGAGAAATAACTACTGCGCTTATACTGATCACGATTGAAGCCCCTTGAAAACCTTTTTTCGCCATCTTAACTGCGCATGGCTCCTGCAAGGAGGGTAGCTGAGCCATTAAGTTTTGAGCTAGCGTACACAGACTTCTCTGTCTAGTTGAGGACTTCGGCATGGTTTCTTTGGAAAAAAAAATCGGTACACAGGACCTCTTCGAGCAGACCATTTGCCAGACCCTCCATTCCCCACACTTAATGAATGAAAGGAGGTTTCAACCACCCGTTCTCATCATCATTTACTCCAAGTGAAAACCAGGATCGAGGTCGCATCAGATGGCACCTGGAGATCACGACGATCCTTTTGGCGACTGGACTTGGTGCCTTTGGCCCCCTTTTGCACAGTTCCTTTCTTCCTCAAGTGACCATGGGCTATGATCCTGTGCTTACTCCCAAAGGTGCTTTCGACGTTTGCGGATATGAAGGGGCTGATCCTTGCTTCTTGAAATCGCAATGAGCGAAATGCCGAGACGGCTTAATCTGGCGCCATGCGTCCCGCTAGATATGACGGCTCTGAACTCTCCCGACGATGCCGTGGGCCCGGGCCCTGGACACTCCCGACACCTCGTGCATCGGGGATATGAAGGAGCTGCTCTTTGTGCGTCGGAGTCGCGATGAGCGAATAGGTGAGGAGCCTAATCGTGCGCCAGGTGTCTCCTCTGGACGGTCAATCGAGATTGCTTCATGATACTACGGGCCCTACTTTAAACACCTTTGGCGCTTTCGAGGTTCGGGGTTTCGAGAGATAGGACAACATGGGACCTTCACCCTTCGAACTCCCGATTGCCGAAACATCGACGCGAGTAGATCTCGCACCACGCGTCCTCTAGATGGACGGATGCTATCTTTCCCTGCACACAATATGGGCGCCATCCATTGCGTTATCTTCGGCGCACCTTTCTATTCACGATTTCCCGCCAACCATTGATATGCTCATATGGATGGATCCAAGCCATTGACACTATAATTTTGCCCGCTCGCTTGATTTTAAGTCCGAAAATGACTTCTACTGTTCGCTGCGCTTCGACGCTCCTCGTGCAACTTGCAGACCTGGATATCCCGATGCCGAAGACAAGTAATGTTGCTAACAGGTTCGAGAGAACATCACGGACATCCAACGGGGCAACATCACATAATACCTCATCCTTGAAGGGTTGGATGTCGTATGACAATTGACACTGTTAGCTGACACAAAGATTTCATCCCTGGAGAAGCCACCCGATGTTGTATGGTTGTGGGTGTGGTGTTGTCGACAATCCTAACTGTTTGACGACCTCTGCTGAGATGAGGTTCTTCTATAAACAATAAAATGCAGCGGGGTCCCCTTCACCCACATCTGTGAATGAAAAAGGCTCTCCTCCTCTTCAGGATTTGTTGGTTCTTCTGGTTGAATTGTTGTGGTCGTGATAATAGCAGTGGGGTCTGCGTCGATGATCTGTCTTTTGTCAGTATTTTCTGAATCAAATTATGAATCAGGGTTCGGCTCCTTGCCTTTGATTTCGGCCACCAATGACTATTTTGAGTGACATTCATCGGTGTTGTGCCAAGGGATTTTGTGGAAATCGCACCATTTTTCGGTGTCCTTCTTCGTCTTCTCGTGACCCTTATTTTCCAGTGACTTGGACTGGTTTTCAGGAGATTGTTTGTTAGGGCTGTCTTTATCATACTTTGGTTGTTGCGGATTTGAAAACCTGAACTCCCGTTTGTTCTGGTGCTTAAATTTCTGCTCGATTTTAGCAACATATCGATAAGCAACACCGAGTGATGAGATGTACAGAAAATCCATTTCAATTTGGATGTATTTGTGTAGATCCCCACGGTATTTCAGAAGCAAATGTCGTTCAGAGTCTTTGATACCCAGCTTGGTGTGTAAGGTATGGAAGGTATTGGTGAACTCTGGAATTGCTTGGCCCCTCTCTTGCCGCAATGTGGTCCATCTCATATACTAGTCCTCATAGTTGCCAACAGGGTAATACTGTTCCTTTACCGCATCCATAAAAAAATCCCAAGTGGGATCGACCCCATATATTCTAGACTCTTCTGTGGAAGTTTAATCCCAGTAAGTTTCCCACCAATGTTTGACATGGGGGAGATCTATAAGGAGTGTGAGGGTGAACTTTTCCCTGTCGAAAAAATGGTGAACAAAGAAATAACCTTCTAGTAGATTTAACCATTTGTCTAGGGCATTTGCATCTATCTAACCTTCAAATACATGAATATCAAAATTAACATGTACCTTTAATGGAGAGGTGCTTCCAAAGTGTCTGTTTGATGAAGATGCGCATGTTTCTATCAGCGGGCATTGAAGGATGTGGGAAAAATTCTCCATCATTTCGTCCCTCTGTCGCATGAGAGCTTTCTCAAGCAATAGATTGATAGAATCGTGTGCTCCGTCATTTTTATTTTCTTCCGCCATGGAGGGTTTCTTGGGCGTGCGAGAGTGATTGTCTTAAGAGAGACAAGCTCGAGACCCAACTTGCTATACTCGGACCTCGGCGGGGACATGCACTGAAAAAAATGATCAAGAGCAGCCTGCTCTGAAACCATTGATCCGTATTATTTTCGACACGAAATGAGAGTGGAGATATAATAAAGAAATGTAAAAAGATATCTTAGATATCCAATATTATAACATAAATGTATCAGAGATGCAAACATAAACACAGATATATAGTAATACACAATTTTCTATTAATGAGCGAAAAATGTACAAAGACTGTAAAATATAGAGTTAAAGACTCGCTAGAATGGTGGCAACTTGTCTCTGAGAAGAGATGTGATGGCTATTCACATCCGTGAGAAGATCATTTTACAATGAGGCTCCAAAGGCCTTTTTATCATAAAGAAAATCCAAAACCCTAACCCCGAAAGATGAAAAACCAACAGTTTTGTGGACCTCGTTTTGGGTAGTTTGGTGTATCAACTTCCCGGGGGCGTAACTTTGGCATACAATCTTCATTTGGGGCTCATGATAGCTCTTTGGAAAGGTATAATCGAGGAGATTCATTTTGGGGGTGAGACAGTTGGAAAAGGTGGGTGGCCACCAATATCCACATGGACCACCTTCCCTTCCAACAACTCCGACACCATTGATGTCAATGTAGCTAAACTCTGCTCAAAACGATCCAATTTGTCCCCGAGATCTTCTTCGTCTTCATAATGTTCTCCTGACATTCTTGATGCTCTACTTCACTCTAGCCCTAACAACAATTCTTGTCCCTTTCTTTTGTAATCACTACGGGTACTTACCATACATGTCTCATTGAATGTATTCGAAAATCTGCTATGATACCATCTGATCTATATACGGGAGGCTTATAGCCTATTCGTCTCACTAACATGAAATTCTCTGTTAAAATAATTATAACTCTAGTTGTTTAGATGTCGGAAATAAATTCTTGACCAATCAAGTGCCAAGTCAAGTCGAAAAATGCAAGTCAGGTCGAAGCAAAAAAAATGAGTCGGGAAATGCAAGTCGAAATTACTCAAGTCAGATTTACCCAAGTCAAAATTACCCAATTTGAAATTACTCAAGTTGGATTTACCCAAGTCAAAATTACCCAATTTGAAATTACTCAAGTTCAATTTACCCAAGTCAAAAATCCTCAAATTAGATTTCTTCTAAGTCGAGTCGACCAAGAGATGTCTATCGGTCGAATGGGGAAAGAAATTCGACCAAAAGAGAAACCAGGTCAAATTTTTAATGACCAACAGCTAGAAAGAATGTCTGAGGGTGAATTTACTCACCAATAATGTCATAAAATGTTTTGGAACGAATTTGGGTAACCCATGGTGCACAAAAACATAGGGGAGTTGATTTTAATATCCCCCGACAAATAAAAACGTTTGCAGGTCAATTTTAATGTTCGACAACAATCAAGAACGTTTTAGAAGTCAATTTGGCATACGATGACGAAGGAAAACGTTTTGGGCAAATTTGGTAGCAGACAAGTTTGCAAAACATGGATATGGTTCATGGGCAGCTAATGAACACCCAAAAAACCCCATACTTATATATATATGATGTCTATGACTTATGCCAAAGGAAAAATGCCCAACAAGATCAAGAAGTTGAACGACGGAAAACAAAATTAGAAACCCCCGAATAAGTAACAATGACTCTAGGAGGGTCGTCGATTTCTAACCTTTGAATTCATTGTACAACTACAATTAAAGTGATGTTAGTCTAGTGTATTAACCCAATGAGAACCATATTAATATAAAACAAGCTCATACAATATCAATGCAAATTTCTCGTCTCTAGAACATACACAAACGACCATTAAATTACAATGCAAACATTAACCATTCCTAAGCAAACATAAACCATGACAATCATCACACATAGACTCCGATTTTTACCTTGGAAACCCAAATGGGAAAACCATCATTCTTTTGGCTTTAGCCAAGCTCTTATTTATTCAACAATGGGCAAGTTACAAGCTCTCTGGTACATGTATATGCTCCTCAGTAAGATCTGGGCAACCTCTCTACATCATTCACAACCAGAGAACCCTTTTCTTGTTGTTGGGATACATTATATAGAATGTTGTGTCGAATGGGAGCATAACTGGAAGGTCAAGCGTCCCAATGCTTCAGCTTCTCTCCAGTTTGTCTCTCCTCCATTTCTTTATTTATTTATCTTTTATCCCACGTGGGAAAGGTATTATGAGTGTCTCTTTATTCCTTTTCATACAACCATATATTGCTTGACTTTACATACATTACATATAAAATTGGACATCAATCATGATGACATGGGGCCCTTCACATCAACAAGTCAATATCCTTCTTCACCCATAACCTTAACAATGTCTGTGTTATTCATCTTTGAGTCTTGTGTTGATAACCAATTGTTCTTGTCGGATCCGATTCAAATCACTGGAGTTGAGAGACAAAGTTGAGGAGGTCCCACAGATACAAAGTGATGCATCTTAGGGGACACAACCTTAGGTGTCGAGTACACCAAGTTCAGGGGTGATTGGTCCACCCAATACAACTATATGTTCACATATGCCTTACATACAAACAAGAGGTGCACATGCTTGAGGATCTCAAACTACATTGCAGAGATCTATTGATGAAACTCAGGGGCATGAGGAGACTACTCCACCAAAGGTTACTTTAGGGAAGAAGAAACCGAGATGGTTTTAGGAGACCATGAAGGAAGTCAAGGAGTATGTTGGGGAGCCCCAGATGTTGATAAGAGAGAGCAGAGTGCCATAGAGGTTTGGTTCATACTTGGCTATGGTGACAAGCATCACATATTTCGAGCCCACTACTGATGAGCAGATTGCAACATTCTCATCAAGTCCTTGCCAAGGGGCAAGCATGTCTGCTTCAATGACAAGATGAGAGTGGCGAATAACACTTTCCTCGGTGAGAGGGAGTGTTGAGTTTTGGGTACCTTGGAAAGTGGTTCCCTTGAGTTATTGAGTGTCTAACTCAAAGGGGGAAATGCTTGACCCTTACCATTTTACTTTATGTTATAAAGTCAAAGTGACTTTATTAGCACTTAAGTCACAAAGTGACTTTATTAACATAAAATGACTTAGGAAACTTAAGTCAAGGGGAGATTTAATCTGAACCCTTGATCTTGGTTGGCTTGGATCTAATCTTGGCCATTGGTTTCCTAGGTTAGCCTAAGGATGAGGCTAAAGGAGAGGAAAGGAGGGAAAAGGGTTTTATTGTTCACTTGAGAGAGTTGAGTGAAGAAAAAGAGGAGAGGAGAAGAGATTTGGAGAAGGAAGACGCACCTTTGGGAAGGAGGGCCACAAAGTAGGCTTGAGGACACATCTTGAGAGGAGGGGTGCAAGCTAGCTTGAGGGCGCACTTGTGGAGGAGATGGGCAGATTCCTTGAGAGGAGGAAGGGTGCATCTAGCCATACAAGTGAGGCACACTTGTGAGAGAGCAAGGCAAACCCAAGGAGGAGGGCGCACCTAGCTTGGATGCAAACTTCAAGGCAAATATGAAAAGGCAAGGAAAGGGGCGCATTCATCCAAGATGGGCGCAAATCCCAAGGAGGGTGCAAGTTCCAAGGAGCAGTGAAGCTAAGCTTGAGAGGAGCTAGCTTTTGTATTGAGTTCCTTTGTATTATTTCCTTGTTGCTATATTTGCTTGAGATCTCCATAATAAAATTTCTCTGTTGCTGGTTTTCCCCATGGGGGTTTTTCCAGGGTCATGTTGACCAAAAATATCTGTGTATAAATCTTTTGGTTTGCTTATTTCCTTATCAACATTTAGGTATAAAGATCCTAGAGGAGTATTTTATGTTTTAATACATGTTGAAAGGATAACAATGGACAACAAAACTATCCTATTTAAACCCTTCAACACGAGGCATTAAAAGAGCATTAAATCAACAAATTAAGGGTAGATTTAGTGGGAAAAAAAATCAGAACCGATGGCTATCCTAAAGGAATAAGAAAACAGTCTTGAAATACCTTGAAAGTTGTGCCCAACAAGAGGTCAAGGACAAACCTATTGAGAAACCTTTAGGAACCTCAAAATTCTTCACTGAATAATTCCAACCAGTAGATTGATATGGGAAGAAGGCCAAATGACCTCTCTCTTTACCCTTGACATTGCTACCCTTGTCTGTTGTCTAAACTATCCTTTCACTACCGATTTTTTCAAGGGTATACAATGAGCAGTTGGGGATTCCTTGACTTTCCTTCAATGCAACATTTGCTTATTTCTTTGCATGGTTGGTTGGTCACATACTTAACCATCCCAAACCACCATGAACGTTTGGCATATGATGCACATCATACCATATTCTTGCTAATTTGAGGGTCAATTCACATCCAAGGTTTCAAGTTTACAATTTGTGTTGATTTGTACCATGTGCAAGGATTGTAGGGTGTTGATACATATTGGTTGATTTGAACATCTCTAATGGCACAAGTAAACCGATGACCAAACTTGATTGCATATGTACCTTGAAATCATATTTGGTAGCTTCGTATCTTTGTTGATTTAGTTGCATTATGTTTGACAACTGTACCTTTTATTACAACCATGATGTTTTATTTGGTTCATAGCACACATATGGTGGTTATAATTGTTGAAGGAATGCAAATTTGACTAGTTACAAAAATGTTACATAACTGCTCCAATACACTATTGACAACATCCATTTTATGCTCAAAGCGTGTCATGAATACTTGTTAATGCTTCAAACTTGTTGCTCCACTAAATAAAGATGATGATTAGTCTCATGGATATAATCTCGCAAATAGATATATGCTCTTGTGCTTAGCAAGTTTTACATTAAATATTTTGTATTACATGTTTATGATGAATGGTACATTGATGCGATGCAAGCAATTCCAAGCATTTATTCTCTCGCGTGCTTTAAGTCGATTCATATGAGAAGTCAACCAAGTCAAACTAAGCCCTTGCTCTCTTATCCTGATTATAATGATAGGACTTAACTTGACCAAATAGGAAAACCCTCCTTAGGTTAGAAACCCTGACCTAGAAGTATAGAGACAAGGTCACTGAGGTGACAGTGGGCGGCTTGTCTATCCGTTGCCCCAAGCCCTCCCTTGCAGGGCCGAACTTTCCCTTGATGAGAGTTTGAGTAGTAACAATATCCAAGACAGGGCTAAGTGTGGAGGCTATCTTCATTAAAAAATGATCAAGTGCATGATAAAGTTGAAATACCTTTAATATCCTTCTTTTTAAGAATGATTGAAAAAGTTATTCAACAAAGTCTCAACCTACCTTTTTATCACTATATGTAATTTAAAGGGTTAGAGCCTCTTTTGTTCAATCCTTCACAAATGGCCCTTTTGGCCCCTTCCATTGTGTGCAATGGTGGTTGAGGCTTTAATGTATTTAATCACTAACAAAGTAGGAAAGGTTTATTAAGGGCCTCTCTCTTTAAACTTGAGATTAATCAATTTTATATAAAAATTTCACATATGAAATAAAATCTCAAGATATAAGAGAAAAATATTGAAGTGGAATGCAATTTTAATACGAAATGTCTTTGTAGTTGCAAGTTTTGTAATTATTGTAAATATTGCATAAATAACAATCACAAATAAGAGATTATTCATAAGGCATGCTACTTAAATAACATATGATATTGACATTGAAGTGAGTGAGGATGCTCTTGCATTAATCTAGATATTTGCACTTCAATGTCAACTTTCATATTGAATTTTTTTTTGATGTGGATTATACCTTACAAACAATCTTTGTCTCTTAATTGTTATTCATCCCAACATGTGACAATGTTAGTAAGAAATAGAGCGAGGATGCTATCACATCAATCCATATATTTGCACCCTAAATCCAATCTTTGGATTGACAAAGCTTTTGGTGTGAATAATGATTTATAAACCACGTGTCTCACAATTGTTATGCATGCGAGATTATTGAAAACACATGATCAAAATACACATAATTTCAATGAAACTACTAATATGAAGCAAAATCCTCACACAACTATATGCCAATATAGTAGTAAGACTTGGATTTCGTATGAATATCAGCTCCACAACATTTATAAGTCACATAGGGCTTACACAACATGGTACAAACTCAAAACTCAAAACCTTTTTAATATGTGGATATGGATCCTTAACTAAAACACCAAATGAGTGTTATACACTCTAAAACTAACTCAATACTTCAAACCAACTCTCATGGATATGGGTCCTTAACCAAAACCCACAAACTAGGGTGTTCGATAAGGCACCTACATCATTAATAAAAATTCAACCCATAACACTATATGTGGCACTATGGCATTGCACAACCACCACAAAAGGGGTTGAACTTGAAATCAACTGCATATGATTATCACTCATTAACCAAAATAGGGACAAGGATATATGATTATCACTCATTAACCAAAATAGGGACAAGGATATATGATTATCACTCATTAACCAAAATAGGGACAAGGGTGTTCCCAAAGGTACATTTTATTTTAAAGGAAAACAACCTAGTGGACTAAAAACCCTAAAGGTTGACCTCTACCTCACCCTAGCACATTACAATTAAAAATAAAAATAGAAACAACATATTGCACTAAAATTTGAAGGTTAAATTATAATAATAATAATAATCTATTTTTAAGGTCACGCCAAGCCAGCACACCAAATTGGTGTATGAGACCCCTTGTTTGTGGGATAAGGGACCCCACTTCGCCCAACGATTTGACTGGTAAAATCTACGAAGATATACATACCCTACCCCTCTGGATTTGAACCTGTGACCTCTTAAAAGGAAACACATGTTCTTAACTATTAGACCCACTTAGACTGTATATAGAACGTTTACCCACTTAAGCATTTTTACTAGTGAGAATGAGAGTATTAGAACGTTTACCCAACGCCATTTTAAACGCTATATAAATGTAAAATTAAAACACATGGATGAATGGGAAATATAAATTGTTTCTTTTAAGACATGTTTTATAATGGTTGAATGAAAATACATGCCATGGGCCGCAGAAATCAAAGCCTTTTTCCCGGTCTTTCCATCTGACCCGCCGGAGCAGAGCAAAGCAGAAGACAAAGGTTTTCCTCGAGAGGATTCCAAATGAGTTCAGCCAAGTCCGATGACGTTGCCCAGCCATGGCAGTCCTATCACACTGTATTCACCAATGCAAAAGCTGGTATTTCTCCTTCTTCACATGTTCTATATATTTCAGTTAAAATTTGCGTTAGCTCCACTTTCCTCCAACTTTGCAGCGACTTCTGTAAGGTTTATATACTGTTATAAATTGAAGCCTTTCTGAACAAATACTTAAATCGGGTAAATTTGAAACGAAAAGCGATCATGCGAATGCCCGTAAATTATATTTTGAATTTCCAGTAGGTGTGACTCATAATGTAGAAAATTTGTTGGATTCTTTCTAAATTAATTATTTTCCAACTTAAGAAAAAATTCTTACTGTGCTCATAAAATTTTATATTCGGTCGTATGGTATTCGGCAGGAATGGGCTTTCGTCTGCCTAAATTTTGTGAAGCATATGGCCATATTGTTGAATTAAGGGCTTCCAGTCACTGGTTGGCATAATCAGTCTGTATAGGTTGACAATTTAGATTTTACGCTATCTTATTAGCTTTTTCTTATCACATGGCAAAGCAAAATGAAATAAATGCATACATACATATACGAGGCTTCGTTGACAATAAAAAATCACTGAGGGCGAGGAGCAAGTTGTTGGGATTCGGCAACCCTTTTGTTCAGGGTTCATTAGGCGCATTGGATGCTAGCAAATGATGCACGGCAGTACACAGCTAGCGAGGTTGACATGTGCCGAAGCCAACGATTTTTTCCATGCGATCAAATCATTAAATTTTTTAATAGCTTTTATGGTGTGTATTAAATGGCATTCGAATTGGTGAACAGGGGGTTGGTTCAGGTGCGAGGTCGACACAGTGCTAAGCCGTCTACTGGGATTCCATTCTTGTTGTGGTCTGTCCCACCCAAATGGTATGAGTTTCAAAATGATAAAGCTGGGTGCGCACCTCTGGCAATTTTTGGGTATCTCAAAGCACTTCCAACAAAAGTTAACATTAGAAACTTTTCAAACTGCTTTACAGTTGCAATTTTTTAACCTGATACCATCGCTTGAAAAATTGCGTTTTTTAAAAGCAGTTTGGAAACATCGTGATATATCGTCAAAATACTGCCAGTGTACGGAAAAAATCGTCTGGGCCACGATATGAAGCCTATAAAGTTTGAGTTTTGGAATTTTTTTCCTCATTTTGAAGAGCAAAAGTAAGGGGTTGAGAGCAAAGGAGTTACTCACCATCTTCCATCGTGTTGACATGGGGATTTTGAGTGTTGTCATTGCCATTAGCAGGTTAATTGTGGAGTTGGAATTTCTTCCCATCTACTGTTTTCATATTCCCAGGTATGTTGAAATTTAAGCTTGTATTTTGTATGTTTTTGGAGATTTAAGCTGGGGTTTGTAATGTCTGTTAGCTGTGCCACTTCTTCCAGATTTTTAATGGGAGATTTAATTTTTATGTATGTTTGATATTTTATTTGTAACATTCTGTGTTCATTTCCATTTCTTTTTGTGCCCTAGGTTTAATTAGTGCCCTATGAAAATGTCGAAACTGTTGGATCCATTATGGGAAAACGGTGAGCTGCTTGAGCCTCATAATTGACAAAGGTTGTCTTGCAAGTTGCGTGGCAAAGAAATGAATGGTCAAATCAGCCACTTGAAATACCACCTTGCAAAAATTCCAGCGTATGAAGTGGGAATATGTGAGAAATGAACCTCAAAACTCGTTTATATTGCAAATTAATCACTCAATGAAACAAGTGGGAAGAAAGAAGAGAGCAACTTTGAGACTTGAATTTGCAACTAGAGGATTTGCAATAACCTCCGGAACCTCATAGTTATCAGGGACGAGGGGGAAGTGATAGTCTCTCCTTGGACTCACCTTCTCAATGTCCTCTACAACCTCACCTTTCTTTGTTTTGAGTGCCCTTGTTGGGGCACAACCTTCTATTAGGTCAATGGTTAAAATAAAGGAGAAGTAAGAAGTAAACAAGGTTGTGGGTAGATGTTTTCCATGGAGTGACATTCCTTTCAACATTATCAAGGACAACCTATTTTACTAAGTAGTGTTTGATGTTGATGGCTCAGGGTACAAGGCCAATTTATCAAAATGGAAAGTTCAATTGCAGTTGCAAATTGGAGGAGCTTAGGGAATCATGGGAATTCACCGAATGCATCATGATGTTAGACAATTGGACAGATGGGAAGGGTAGGACCATTCTTAGTTTCTTGGTTAATTGTTCTAGGGGGATGATGTTTATTAAATTTGGTGATGCATCCACTTGTGTTAAAGATGCTTCATTATTACATGAGTTGTTGGATGGGTTCATTTAGGAGATAGGCCCGTAGCATGTTGTCCAAGTCAAAATGGATAATGTTGTTAATTTTGTGGCTGATGACAAGTTGCTTGTGGAGAGGTATCTGACCTTGTTTTGGAATCCTTGTGGCACCCATTGCATTGTTTCGATTTTAGAGGATATGGGCGAAATTTCTTATATTACGGATATCATTGGATCGACTTAGAGCATCAAAAAACTTTATATATAATCATGCATGCATTCTTAGCTTGATGGGAAAATTCATAGGGAAATGGGAGTTGGTGCAACTTGCAATCACATTTTTCGTCACCAACGTCATTTCGCTTTAGTCTCTTGACACTTGTATGTTGGAGTTGAATACAATGTTCATTTTAGATGAAGGCCATGTTTGCTCATATAGTTGTAAAATGGACAGGAATGCCATAGGTAAGTTAGTTTACCAGGAGATTTTTTGGGCAAGACTGGAGGAAGTGTGTACCATTAGTGAACCTTTGGTAAAGGTTCATTATTTGGTTGATGGGGAGAAACCCATAATGGGCTACTTACACGAGGTGATGGATAGGGCCAAGGAAGCTATTCGTACCTATTATGAGGATGAGGGGGATGAGGGGTTAGGCAAACAATTATTCATATGGTAGTTGATTTATGGTTGATGGAGCAATAAAGTCCATTGTCCCATTCATGCAGTAGGGATCTACATTGGCCCCACGTTTTCTTACTCATGTGGTTTCAGTGTTGATAACATTGACATCGACAAAAAAATTGACGAGGGTCTGAAAAACATCTTCTCGGAAAAATCGACGAAAAAATCAGCAAAAATCGACAAACCACGACAAACATTAAAAAATACAAATTATATTCATTTTTTTCAAAATTTTAAACATATAAAGCAACAACAACATCAGATAAACACATTGGCACATAAATACAGAGAAAGCTTTGATATATATGATGTAGTGGATGCCGAATAAAAAATGATATATCAAAGTCGATACTGAATCCTGAACCTTGATAACTGTCCAATCAAGGACTGAAAAGTTGAGAAACAATACAAAATG
>ML798283.1:318002-354747 GCA_009831015.1 Picea engelmannii | reverse complement strand
AAAAAAAAAATGTTATGTACAATGGAAAAGGATTGGTGATATCTCTATTGGGGTGGAAATTAATGCTTCAACATCCTGCCATTCACAGGTCCACCTGGAAGCTCTGTTCCATCGTTGTTTTTGAGCAAAAATGTGTTATTTCCTCTGAATGCCTGAATGATGTAAGGGCCTTTCCATAAGCTATCAAATTTTCCATGTTTACCCTTATCCTCATTTATGGAATCCCATTTCAGAACCAAGTCGCCTAACTCAAAATCATCTTTTTTAGTCCTTCTGTCAAAAATATTTTTGATGTTCTCCTGGATGTCATGAGTCTTGTTGTATACCTCTTCTTTGGACTACAATAAATAAATCATTTGATTTATTCTCCTTTGGAAATCATTTGTCTCTACTTGCGCTTCCTACAATAGTTTCATGAAAGGGACTACTAAGGAAAGGGGAAAATTTTCTTCAGTACTGTACACCAGTTGGTATGGAGACATGCCAATTGATCTTTTGGTACTTATTCTATCAGCCCAGAGAGCGAAAACCAACATATTATACCATGATTTATTATTTTCTTACAATTTTTTCCTGAGGATGTTCACCAGACTTTTGTTTGAGGACTCAGCCAACCCATTTCCTTAAGGATAATAAGTTGTTGAGTGTCCCAAAGTAATGCGGTATTGGCTGACAAATTCTATGAGTTTTTTGGATCTGAAAGCCGCTGCATTTTCAACTACAATTTTTATGGGGCATCCAAAACGAGACAAGATATCAGTTTATAAAAAAATGATGCTAACAGAGTCAGTAGCTTGCCTGCATGTCACAGCCTCGATCCACTTCATGAAGTAGTCTATGGGTGTGAGGATCCACTTGTGTTGGCTCGAGGAGGATGGATGTATTTCTCCAATAAATTCTAAACCCCATTGTTGGAAAGGGGCTTCAACTGAGATGGGTTTCATGGGGAGAGGCATAAGATTCCTTTTACCTTTGAAAACCTGGTATTTATGACAAGAAGTAATTTTCTGATGAACATCAACAAACAAAGTAGGTTAGTAGAAACTATCTCTTAGAATCTTGTTAGCTGTGGTCTTCCAGCTCAGATGCACACCACAGTCTCCTACATGGAAATCCTGCAGAACTTTGTCAGGTTCATCTTTTAACAAGCAATTAAGAAAGATACCACCAGGATCTTTCCAATAAAGATTACCTTCTAGAATACAAAATTTTGATGCTTTCAGTTTGATAAATCTGGCTTTGGTCTTAGTCAAACCAGGAGGAGCTTGTAAGTTATGAAGTACAAAAATTAGGTCTGTGTACCAAGGGGAGTTTAAGAATACCTCTTTTACATTTGGAGTCTCTTTCTCTTTCTTCTCGTCAACTGCAGCCAAAAAAATAATGTCTAGAGCATGAAAATTAGATTTAGCCATTAGTTTGGCCAAACCCTGACCTTTGATTAGTTTAGTGGGCTTTATTTCAATGTCATATTCTAGAATAACCATAATCCACTTTCCTCTTCTACCATCTGGATTATCTTGAGTTAGGATATCCTTTACCACTGCGTTTGGAATGTATGCAATTGTGTGAGAATGAAGAGTATAGACTCTGAAATCTTTTATGGCCTTTACCAAGGAAAAGACTTGTTTCTCCATTATGTTATAGTTTAATGCAACATCTTTCAAATATTTTCTGAAAAATGTTATGGGTTGTTTGTACCCTTCACTGTTTTTCCGCAATAACATTGCTGCAATGGTGTGTTCATATGTAAAAGAGAAAAGGTAAAAGTCTTTGGTGTACTCTGGGCTGATCAAAACTGGGGCTTGTGTGAGTGCATGCTTCACCTACTCAAATGATTGTTTGGATTCGGTGTTCCATCTGATTTTTGTGTCTTTTTTCAACATATTTGTGATGTTCCTAAGAAGTTCAACCAAGTTGGGTATGAACCTTCTCAAGAAGTTTATTTTTCCAATGAATGATTGTAACTCTTTGATGTTCCCAGGGTGTTCCACTTTTTGGATGTATTCTATTCTGTTGGGGTCTATTTTAATTCTGTATTTAGAGATTATGTGTCCCAGCAGGTTGCCTTCCTCTAAACTGAAAAGGGTATTTTTTGGATTCAATGAAATCCCAAATTTTCTGCACTTCTCAAACACTCGTCTGAGATGCTGTAAATGTTCCTTGTCAGATTTGGAGTACACAGTCATGCCATCCAAACATATGACTATAAATCTCTCGATTTCATCCAAAAAAGAAATATCCATTTCTCTTTGGAAGGTGGCACCAACATTCATCAGAAAAAAAGGGAATTTTCACATACATGAAAGTTCCCCAAGGCGTGGTGAATGTTGTTTTCTCTTGGTCATTTGAGTGGATGAGGACTTGGTTGTAACCCAAGAAACCATCTAGTCAGGAGATCCTACTTTCCCCAACTACCTTCTATAAGATGTGGTCCATCTTAGTAAAAGGGTAATTGTCTTTAAGGGAATATTTGTCCAGATTTCTGAAATCTATGCAAAGTTTGATTTCACCAGTTTTCTTCCTAGTAGGAACTAGGTTAGAAACCCATTTGGAAAATCTCAATGGGACTATAATTTTTGCATCATACATCTTTTTTATTTATTTATCTATCAGGGGAAGCAACTTGGTATTGATTGTCCTAAGTTTCTTCCTGAAAGGTTTGTGTTCTTCTTTTATTGGAATCCGATGTTGTATGATACTTGTGTCGTAAGATTTTGAGTCCTCATAACCCCAAGAAACCACATCTACATATTCCTTAAAAAGTTCAGTGTATTTGCGTTTTTTCTCAGGGGGTAGAGATTTGGAAAGTTTTATCATCTTGATTTTTTATTCTGTTCCTATGTTACACTCTTCGACCTCTTTACCACTAGCTTCAATTTCTGGTTTTTTGGCTACATCATTAAAATTGAACAAGTCTTCTAGTGGAACTAAACCTCTAGGTAACACATTATTTTTCAACTATAGAATACCAAAATCTGCCTCATTTTCATTCAATTCCTATGTACCTACTTTATTTACACTACCAATTTCAAAAATAGATTTATTAACATCAACATCATCATTTTCTAAATTGATATTTGTACATTCAAAATCATTCTTACACAGTAGGAAGTCTTCAATTTGATCGTCATTTCTGAATACCTGCCAGTATCTAATGTTGTCTAGAACGATTGGTCTACAATTCACCTCCATTGTGTATTTGCGAGTGGGACGTAAGGGTATTTTGCATGTAGCTGCTGATGTAGCTAAACCGTCCACCAATATGTTTTGTCCCCTGGGCATTATCTACAGGTCGATTTCCGTAAAACATTGAAGGGCATCCAAAGCAACATTCATATAAGCTCTAATTATGGGATTTTTAGCCGCATATTCACCTTTTATTTGCTTGATAATCAATTCAGAATCACCCCTTACCATGATCTATTTGGCACCAACTTTCTTTAGTAGTTTCAGGCCGGGCATCAAAGCTTCATACTCAGCTATGTTGTTAATGCATTGGAAATTTAGTTTGTAAGAATGAATCTCTGAATACCTTGATCTATGATTATGCATCCAAACCCCAACTCCATCTCCCTCCATGCTTACGGCTCCATCAAAATCCATGCTCCAAAAGTCTGCCGACAGTTCCTCACTTTCCATAGTTTCAATATTTCTTACCTAGGTGATTTCTTTATCTTATTTCGAATCAAGTGTATCATCTTCCAGCTAAACGATTTTTTCTTCCAAGTCACCATCATTATACAAAATGAAAGAATCCAGATCATAATGTGCAGAATATAGTGGGTAATTGTGTGGATTTTCCTGACTACTGACCATATACTTCATCAGGATTTCTTTGTACAGTCTTCTCTGTTGTCCAAATATTTGGATGTTGGCATAGGACATATCTAGCTGTAGGGTTCCTTTCAGCTTAGCTCCCCATGATCTTGACAGTAACATACCAAATTTTGGGGGAATGTCTGCAACTATGATATCCATTACCATAC
Source organism: Picea engelmannii (assembly GCA_009831015.1). NCBI lineage: Eukaryota > Viridiplantae > Streptophyta > Pinopsida > Pinales > Pinaceae > Picea > Picea engelmannii. The sequence goes on along the minus strand of ML798283.1, from coordinate 350,761 downwards.
TCTTTGTTGGGATTTGAGCTAGGGTGATGCATAAATCCTTAATTAGCCCTATACATTTGACCTTGCTAGAGTCAAAAGAATGTAAATCCTTGTAGGGTTTGGTGACCTCAAGTCCCAACTTTTCCATCACATCTTTGGGCATCAGGTTGTGAGAGGAACCTGAATACAACATAGCGTTGTGTAGTATCAAGTCGTGGATATTCAGGCTGATGTAAAAAGGGGAAAGAACACTGTTATCCGTTTGACCATCAACTCCAGGACCAAACATGAGATTTGGTTGGTCATCAACAAGATTTACCATGTCCAAATAATTTGCAGATCTAACATTCAAGGCCTTCATACCTATCTTTGGTTCGATGCTTAAATCTTTAATCACCTGCGACCTATAAGTGTTCTTTCTCATCAGCTCTGAGAGGGGAATGGGAATATTCAATTTAGCTAGTTCCCCCTCGAGGATGAAAGTAGTGGAAGCTTTTCTTGAGTTATTCACTTCTAGTTTATCCATCGGAGTTCTATGGGCAATAGCACTTGGTTGACTAGTTGATGAAACTTCAGTCTGATTTTCTCTTTGTAAAATTTTGGGAGTTCTTTTTGCAGGAGATTCAACATTATTCCTCGCATGGACTTTCTTTTGAGAGGTTTATGAGGTTTTCTTGGTCTCGACTATTCTCTTTGTTTCAATATATTTCTTTTTTTCAGCATCCTTCTTTGGAGGGTTGTCATTTATATTCTTTCTCCTCAGGTTATACTGCCTATGGACCTCCATTATAGCATTTTCAAAGTCCCATTGTTCTGTTTCTTCCACTTCCTCATTTACCTCTGCTTTTGAAAGAAGAAAAATCTCGTGCTCTTCCTGAGTAAGAAAAATGGATTCATCATTGTGAACTCCCATGAGGTTTATATGAGTGTCATCAAACTCCTCTATTACCTCCTCCCCATCATCAGTGTAATTGTCTTGGAGGGGTGGTCTGATTTGCTGATCAGGACCCCTCTGCTCTATTTGATCTCTAGGATCTCTCTATCGAATCTGGGGAAGATTTCTTCTGAAGTTTGGGTTTCAAATTTGAGGAGAAACTTGGTTCTCCCTGGGTGGGTTTCTGTCAGCTATAGTAAGTCTCTCCATCATTCTCTCCATAGCTCTGGCTAGAGAATCTAAACCGGTTACTGCCTACCCCCACGTGGAATACATATATTATAAGGGGAAGGAGAAATAGGGTTGGAAGGACCCCTGTTACAATAAAAAGAGTTTATTGCACCCATGAAGATTAAAAAGGTCAATATTGGGACTGAAGAGAAGCCCAATATAGCCAACATTGGACATTACTGGGACATTGAGACAATGGAAAAGATAATTGAATTATTGTGCGAGTATAGTGACTTATTCCCAACCACATTTTCATAAATGAAATGGTTAGTAGGATAAATTGGGGAAATGAAGATACCCCTCAGACCAGAGGCAAGACCAATTAGAAAAACACTATGTAGATTAAACTCCATCTATAAGAAGAAGGTTAAGGAAAAAATTGACAGAATGCTAGAATCAGGAATCATGGAGCTTGTGGAAGAATCAGAGTGGATTAGTCCTATAGTGGTCCCTGAAAAGAAGACTGGAGGGATTAGGATATGTGTGGATCTGAGGAAATTAAATGATGCATGCTTGCATGATCCTTTCCCTACTCCATTTATAGATGAGGTTTTAGAAAATGTAGGAGGACATGAAGTGTACTAGTTCACAGATGGATTTTCAGGTTACCATCAAATCATAATTTCTCTGGAGGATAGGTACAAAACTATGTTTGCAATAGAGTGGGGGTCATATCAGTACACAATAATTCCATTCGGTTTAAATAATGCACCAACAATATTTTCTAGAGTCGTAGTAGTTGTATTCAAGGATTTTATACATAATTTTTTAGAGGTTTATCTGGATGATTGGACAGTATTCAGTTTATTGAAGGACCATGTGGAAATTCTGAGGTTAGTGTCAGAAAGATGTAGGCAATGTCATATTTCATTGAACATTAAGAAATGTGTATTCATCACATTGTTTGGCATCCTACTTGGGAACATTGTATGCAAAAAAGGATTGATAGTAGACCCTACAAAGTTTGTTATTATTTTCAATTTACCACCACCAAAGTCAGTGCACCAGTTGAGAGAAACATTGGGCCACACAGGGTACTATAGGAAATTCATAAAGGGATATGCAAATATTATTGCACCCATGGAGAAGCTACTGAATAAAGACATCAGGTTTCAATGTAATGATGAATTCCAAGAGATCTTGGAAATACTGAAAGAGAATATGGTGACAACACCAATTTTGATATTTCCAAATTGGACAAAATAATTTCGTGTGCATGTGAACGCTTCATCCATTGCACTTGGAGCAGTTTTGGCACAACTAGGTGAAGGAGACATTGATCACCCAATATCTTTTGCTAGTAGAAAATTTTCAGATTCTGAGGAGAAATATAATACTACAGAAAGGGAAGGTTTAGCTATGGTATATGACTTATAGAAGTTCAAACATTATTTATTGGGTCAAGATTTTATGATGTTTAGAGATTGTTATGCTTTGAAGTACCTAGTTAACAAACTAGTGTTGGGGGGGAGGATCTGTAGATGGTTATTATTGTTTCAGGAATATGATTTTGAAATCATAGTAAAACCAGGGAAGATGAATGTAGGACCTGATCATTTGTCAAGAATTACTAATGGAAAGGAGCCAAAGAACTTGGAGGAAAATTTTCCTGATGCTAATTTATTTTCTGCCCAAATTGGTGATGATTATTTTGCTGACATTGTTGGATTTTTTAGCACATGAATGGCTCCCAAGGAATTCACTGTCGCACAAAAAAAATAGTTGGTAGTGCACGTTGCAGGATATCATTTGATTGCAGGTCATTTATACAATTTAGGAACAGATTGAATTCTTAGAAGATGTGTGATGGAGCGTGAATGCTCCATGGTGCTAGCAGAATAACATGAACGAATAGTTGGAGGGAACTATGCAGGAAAGCATACAACACAAAAGGTGATATGCATAGGATTATGGTTTCCTACAGTACATAAGTATGTAAAGGAATACTGTTAGACCTGTGATGTCTATCAGAGGGTGGGAAAACTATCTAGAAGGGATGAAATTCCACTTATTCCCCAAGTAAATTTACAGGTATTTGATAAATGGTTTGTCTATTTCATTGGACCCATTAACCCACCAACAAGGAGGTCAGGAGCCAGATATATCATCACTGTGACAAAATACTTAACCAGATGGCCAGAAGCAGCCACAGTAAAGGATTGCAACATAGTTTCTCTTTGAGAACATGGTGACCATATTTGGATGTCCCATAATTTTGTTAAGTGATTAGGGAAATCATTTTATTAATAGTATAATCAGATCTTGACGCAGGCGCGCCTGCTAGGCACATCCGCTCATAGGATCTTTCCTCCTTCCTCAGCCTGAAGAACTGAAAGGTTCTTCTATTTCCCTATCGAGAAATTTTCCACTCACAACAACTACACACTGGGTCTTCCCTTCTTCTAAATCAACACTGTCCCTTTTGTTATCGGGGTTCCTCCTGTCGGGATTTTGGTACTTGTGGTGTTCAAACAATTTGATTTACTGACCCTCGATCCCTGATACACTCTTCTGTTTCCTTAGCCCTCAGGCTCTGCGTTTATTCCATACGACCTCCTCTTATATGACCGTAGTCATATTCCTCATCGGGGCTATGGGGTTTCAAATTTTGAAAAACACTTGCTCATGGGATTCCTGATTCCCCAAATCCCGATTCACCGCTATACAGACAGCTAGCTCCCACAATGGTACTTCCCTCTTTTCCATCATGCTAACAGTTGGCTGCATGGTGACACCTTCCTCCTTGTCGGGGTTTTGTAGTTTGCGATTCAAAAATGCATAAACACCTTGTCACCGGGATCCCTGATATCCCGATGACCCAAACACTGATAGATGACTCCCTTGTCGGGACTTTTCCCGATGGCTCTGATTTCTGCCACCTATCCACGTCACAGACTCCGATGTGGCCCCACACTATTTCCTTAGCCTATCGGGATATCACATTTCGCGATTCCAAGTTGCAAGAGTATCTTGTCCTCAGGATATCTGATACACCGATTCCCGACTCTCTTCGGGTTTCTGACATGCGTCCCAAGTGATGGACGGTTCAGGTCAACCCTTAGGTTTCTCTACTTTACAAAACTATGAACCTTTACTTACCTAAACTCTGATGACCACATTCCTGATCTGGATGACCACATGACATGTGTCCTCCTTGAGATCCTACAACTATGATCCTTTCGCCGTTCCGGGATTCAACAGGTCTCGAATTCTTGTCTTACAAAGTTTCAAAATGTCGATGGGCTCTCGATCCCTTCCACCTGTCCCAACATATTGACAGATCTAAACTCATCGGGGATTTGAGACTCCTGATGTACCAACTCTCACAACCTCAGGAACTCCGATTTCCCGACTCTTGATGCCTCGATGTCTGCCATGCGTCTCCACAAATGGACGGTCCCGATCTTCACGTGATTTTTCATACGAAAATCCTTGATCTTCTTCTCTCATGAATCCCGATTTCCCAAACCCCGGTGGCTCGATATCCCGATGCCTCTTTGGGGTTCTTACTCTACTCACGAGGGTTTAAACCCTATGCAACTCCTGTTAGATCAGACGGCTGAAGGGTAACTGATCAACGATCCAACGACTCACGACCATTGGAGCTTGAAATCCAAACGCGGTCATAATCTCCTCACTTCTTTGAAAGATCTGACGGCTGACGGGATTTTTCAAATCTTCTCCCTGAGATCCTAACCGTCTATCTTCCTCTTGGATGTCTTATACGAGTGAACCCAGTATCCCTCTATGAAAATTGGTCCTCCTATGCATAGTTTTGTAGTGCCTGTTCAAACACTCCTCGGCACAAACTTCCTGTGCTTCTCTTTGAAGAACTTGAAAGTCTTATCCCTCCTGAGCTTTCTCACACTTTCAACCTCAAAGAGGGTCTTTGCACGCACTCCTTGCGGCAGTTCTCAAACACCTTCAAGTGTTGAGTTCTTTTGACTCTGCGCACAACTACAGCAACAGTCCTTCAATACTTTGCTCAGATTCATGACTGAGACTCTCCTTAGCCTGTGCACTCTTTGCATGGCTCATATAACCCAATTTCACTTCTGGGTGAATGAGAACAAGAGTTAAAATATCCAAGCCTTCTGTCAACGCACTCCTTGCGGACAACTCCAACTACACTCCTTGCAGGAATCCTTGCTCAGATAGAGAAACAATTGAAACTCATTCCTTCTACTTCCTTTCAGACTTCATTCTCAACTCATGAGATCATATGCACAGCATAAAAATAAATGCACAATAGGAAGTAAATACTCATGAGCATAGCATTCAACATACAAACATAGAGAATAAACACAACTCCATGAATTTGAATTAAACTCTTATATTAATCTAAATAATTGTACATGGGTGTTCTTACACAGTTCTCTGCTTCTCTTCTCAATGCTCAGAATTATTCTAACTATCCAGAATTATGTTACAATGCACAATGAGGGTGTCTATATCCGTTTTTTCCCTCTTTCTTCTAAAACTGTCTAATCTAATATTAAATTCTATCTACCTATTTCATCTCAACATAAATGCCTCTATCTACTTCAGACGAAAGAGGGGCGCTCAAGGTCTGATTACGTTATACCAAGGTGCCTTCATAAAATGATCTCATTCATGTTTGGCACATCCACTTCAAGGGAAATTTAAAAAAAAATTGTGTTGGACGCCTTCCAGCTGTCTTCCGCTTTCACGCTAGCTCGCTTGACATGAGGGATGCTCCTGCATCATACTCCCTCGCTTGAAAACTTTCATGGGCTCCTATCCATGAGCTCCTGCACGATATGTCCATGCTTTAGAATATCTACTTCAATCTCCCAGCTAGCGTCTTCAACTGGGTGGCCCTTCCACTTGATCAAATATTCAAAATATTCTTTCCTTCTGGTCTTCTTACCCACTCGTGTATCCAGTATCTGCTTCATCTGTGGCTTCTCTACAACCGGCATCTTCTTCTGCCACTGAACCCCTAGATGTTCACCTTCGGTTCCTGCTTCCTCAACTTTATATGGATATAAATCTACGACAATGAATATCAGAGATATTCTGATCCCATCTGGTAACTCGATCTCATAAGCGTTTTCTCCCAACTTCTTCAAGACCTTACATGGCCTGATTTTCTTCATTTTCAATTTACTGTATGTTCCCCTCAAGAACCTTTCTCTTCTCAAGTGTGCTAGGATCAATTCACCAACCTCAAATTGAAGTTGTCTTTTATGCTGACCTGCTCTTCGCTTATACTCCTGACTTGAATTTTGCAGTCTCTCCTTCATCCGGTTGTGAAGTTCTTTTATAGCCTCCGCGAATTCTTCTGCACTAGCGCTCCTAGTAGCAGTCTGTTCCGAATCTCTCAATTCAGAAACTCCTCTTGGCTGCATGCCATATACAATTTGGAATGGACTCTGGCATGTGCTCCAATTCACTGAGTTGTTATAAGCAAACTCTACGTGCAGCAATACATTGTCCCAACTACTGTGGTGCTCCACCACCAGGCTCCTCAACAAGTCTCCTAGATTCCTATTCACCACTTCTGTTTGTCCATCCATATAAGGATGATAAGATGAACTAAACAATAAGTTAGTCCCCAGCTTCTTCCATAATGTCCTCCAAAAGTGCCCTAAGAACTTTGTATCTCTATCTGAGACAATACTCCTTGGTAAGCCATGAAGGTGAATGACTTCCTTGAAAAACAGATTCACGATGTGCATCGCTTCGCTGGTTTTCTGACATGGGATAAAATGTGCCATCTTGGAAAATCTATCCACTACCAAAAAAATTGAATCAAATCCTCTTTATGTCCTTGGCAATCCCAATATGAAATCCATGCTAATTTCATCCCACGACTTCTCAGGTATGGGTAATGGTTGATAAAAACCCGCATTCTGCTTCTTTCCCTTTGAATGCTAGAAAATCCTACATCTGTCTACAAACCTCTTGACCTCTGATCGCATCCCTGGAAAAAAGTATGACTCGCTCAGCTTCGCGAATGTCTTATCATGATTGAAGTGTCCAACTAATCCTCTGCTGTGTTTTTCCTTCAGCAGATTCCCCCTCATGGAGCAATTTGGAATACACAACTGATTGCCCTTGAACAACAATCCTTCCTGGATCACGTACTCTATCCACTGGCTTCTCTCTCTAAGAACTGGGTTCTCAGTTTCTCCGTATGCTTCTTTAAAGTCTGGATCATCTGCATAAATTTCTCTGAGATCATCAAAACCTAACGTCTTGACTTTGAACTCCTGCAACATCAAACACTTCCTGCTCAAAGCATCAACAACTTTGTTAGCAGTACCAAAAATATGTTTTATCACAAAAGTGAAATTTTTCATGTATTCAACCCACTTACCATGTCTCTGATTCAACTTTTCCTGTTAAGTCACAAACTGCAATGCATGGTTATCACTATACAAAACAAATTCCTTCGGAGTCAAATAGTGCCTCCATTTCTTCAATGCCTAGATGATGGCATAAAATTCCTTATCATACATGGAATAATTCATCTTTGCTTCATTCATCTTCTCACTGAAATATGCAATTGGTCTGTCATATTGACTTAAGACTGCTCCTATTGCAAACCCGCTTGCATCACATTTTACCTGAAATGTCCTTTGAAAATCCGGTAACACCAGAATTGGTTGTTCTGTAATCTTCCATTTCAACAAATTGAAACTCTTCTCAGCCTCTTCAGTCCAGTGAAAATATTTATGTCTTTTCTTCACTGTATCTATCATTGCTGTGCTAATTCCACTGAAATCCATAATGAATTTTTGGTAGAAACTAGCCAATCCATGAAAACTTCTCACCTCAAATATGTTCCTTGGTGATGGCCAATTCTTGATTACCTCCACCTTATCTCGATCCATCCTCAACTCATTTTATGAAATAACAAATCCCAAATAAATGAGTTATGTCTTCATGAATGAGGAATTCTTTATGTTTATCAACAACTTCTTTTGTTGTAATCTCTTCATCACAATGGCTAAATGCTTCAGATGTTCAACCTCCATTTTACTGAAAATCAGTATATCATCCAGATATACAATAACAAATTTTCTGATTAAATCCTTCAAGACTTCGTTCATCAACCTCATGAAGGTACTTGGCGCATTCGTTAAGCCAAACGGCATAACAAGCCATTCATACAAACCTTCGTTTGTCTTGAATTTTTTTTCCATTCATCACCTTCTCTCATGCAAATCTGGTGATAACCACTCTTCAAATCAATCTTTGAAAAAAAAATTGCTCCACTTAAGAAATCCATCAAATCATCCATCCTTGGTAATGGGAATCTATACCTGATAGTTATCTTATTAATCACCCTTGAATCATTGCACATCCTCTAGCCTCCGTCTTTCTTCGGACTGAGTACCGTCGGAACAGCACACGGACTCAAGCTTTCCCTGACCAAACCTTTGTCCAATAACTCCTAGACCTGTCTTTTAACTTCTTCATTCTCCTACAGTGTCAATTTGTACGTGGCTTTGTTTGGTAAACTAGCTCCTGGTATGAGATCAATATGATGACTCACACTTCTCATTGGTGGCAACGAATGAGGTAATTCATCCACTACAATATCAGCAAACTCTTCCAGCAGTCCATGAACTTCTTCTGGCAAATCATCCACTCTTGTGCTAGTCAGAACAATCCTTGGTTTTTTGACCACAAAGAATTGTGGATCCTCCTTCTTCTTAACCTCGGTAAGAAGTTCCTTCCCACTCATGAGAAGTACGGTGTTGCTTACTTCCGTCTTCACCTCCTTATCCTTTATTGGAAGCAACATGTGTGTCCTCCCATTCTTCTTTAGGGTGTATGTGTTCATTTTCCCATCATGAATCACATTTCTATCATATTTCCATGGTCTACCTAGAAATAGATGACAAACATCCATAGGAATGACATCACACAATATCCTATCATTATATCCTCCTATTTTAATGTCAACTAAGCAATGTTTATTGACATTTACCTGATGTCCTTTTTGTAGCCACAAAACTTTATATGGATTTGGATGATGAGTCGTCTCTAGCTCCAGCCTTTCTACCATCTCAGTTGAAACGAGATTGTCAGTGCTACCGCTGTCCACAATGACCTCGCATGCCCAGCCCTTGGTCTTGCAAGCTATTTTGAAAAGTCTAGTCCTTTGAGATGAGTCCTCCACCTCCTTCTCGGGTGTTAAGAGAACCTTACGCATCATCAATGACCTTCCACCTTCTGCATCTTTCACCTCGACATATCGCCTCTATGCCTCAATGATGTGAGCCTCTCCATTGTCCTTCTTTTTCTCTGGACACTTGAATGACTTGTGCCCATTATTTACAAAAGTGAAGCATGTGATTACTCCACCTCTTCCTCTTCATCTACCTATGGTACGAGGAAACTTATTATTATCAGCATATCCTCCTTTCTGCTCACTATGTTGTTCTCTATGTTCAACATATCGCCCTTGCTGTGAACTTCCACCTCTCTGTGTCCAAGTCTGAGGTTTCTTCCAGTCGTCCCTGGGCTTTTGGGTTCTTTCCTGGGAAAATGATTTTCCTCTGGGCTGACTCCTGCCTCAGCCTCTTTGACTCTGCTTTCGGCTCAGCTTCTCTTCCACTTTTAGATCCATTTGATAAGCATCCTTTAGAGTTATGATGGTTTCCATGCACATTTCATCCTGAATCTCATATATCAGGCCATTCATATACCTAGCCACTTTTTCGTCATTACTTTCACGATGACCTGCCCTGATATTCAACCTGTAAAATTCCTCAGTATATTCCTTCACTGTCATTAGCTTATGTCTCAGGTTCTACATCCTCCTGGACAGAGAAATTTGATACTCCCTGGGAATGAATTTTGCCTTCATCTTTGCAATCATCCTGTCCCAACTCTTAATTTTCTACTTGCCTTGGCAAAACCTGTCATTTTGTAGTTCATCGCACCACAAGGCTGGATGTCCTTTTAATCTCATGATGGCATGCCTAACTTTCTTATCCTCTTCGATATATTCATAGTCAAAATAGGTGTCTAGAGCTCTAATCTAGTCTAGAATCTCTTCTACATCTAGATTTCCCTCATAAACTGGAATGTCCATTTTTACCTTTGCACCCATTCTTGCAATAGCTTTGAGTAAGCGCTCATTTGCTGCATATTCCACTGGAATTTCTTCTCCTCCATGTCTAGCATCATCTTCATTTTCAGACTCACTGATATCTCCTACATCATCTTTGCGCCTTTGCCTTATATCCATGTCCACAATCATAGCACGTAAGTCATGCAGTTCTCTTTCCACTTCTAGATTCTGCACTTGTCTGCCCCTACCTCTGGACATTTCCTTTCCTCCTCTAGATCGGGTGATTGTCTATCTCTTCTCCTTGGCAGCATGGTAAATTCTCTTTCTCCCTGCTACAGAAAGTAAGGAAGATTTTCTAAGCTCTAATACCACTTGACGTGTATTAGAGTGCTCTTAACCTCTTCCCGCCTCTTCCTGCCTGAGATATACAGACAAGAATCAAGCTCTGATACCACTTGACGTAGGCACACCCGCTAGGCATGTCTGCTCATAGGATCTTTCCTCCTTCCTCGGATTGAAGAACTAAAAGGTTCTTCTATTTCCCTATCGGGAAATTTTCCACGCGCAACAACTACACACTGGGTCTTCCTTTCTTCTAAATCAACACTGGCCCTTTTGTTATCGGGGTTCCTCCTATCGGGATTTTGGTACTTGTGGTGTCCAAACAATTTGATTTACCGACCCCCAATCCTCGATACACTCTTCTGTTGCCTTAGCCCTCAGGCTCTGTGTTTAGTCCATACGACCTCCTCTTATATGACCGTAGTCATATTCCTCATTGGGGCTACGGGGTTTCAAATGTTGAAAAACACTTGCTCACGAGATTCTCGATTCCCTGAATCCCGATTCGCCGCTATATAGACAACTAGCTCCCACAATGGCGCTTCCCTCCTTTCCTTCGTGCTGACAACTGGCCGCACGGTGACACCTTACTCCTTGTTGGGGTTTCGCAGTTCATGATTCCAAAATACATAAACACCTTGTCACCGGGATCCCCGATATCCTGATGACCCAAACACCGATAGACGACTGCCTTGTTGGGAAATTTCCCGATGGCTTCGATTGCTGCCACCTGTCCACGTCACCGACTCCATTGTGGTCCCACACTATTTCCTTATCCTATCAGGATATCGCATTTCATGATTCCAAGTTGCAAGAGTATCCTATCCTCAGGATCTACGATACGCCGATTCCTGACTCTCTTCGGGTTTCTGACACGCGTCCCAAGTGATGGACGGTTCAGGTCAACCCTCGGGTTTTGCTACTTTACAAAACTATGAACCTTTACTTACCTGAACTCCAATGACCACATTCCTGATCTAGATGACCACATGACACGTGTCCTCCTTGAGATCCTACGACTATGATCCTTTCATCATTCCGGGATTCAACAGGTCTCGAATTCTTGTCTTCTGAAGTTCTGAAATGCTGATGGGATCTCGATCCCTACCACCTGTCTCTACAGATGGACAGCTCTGAACGCGTCGGGGATTCGAGACTCCTGATGTCCCAACTCTCACGACCTCAGGAACTCTAATTTCCCAACTCCCGACGCCTCGATGTCTGCCATGCATATTCACAAATGGATGGTCCCGATCTTCCTAGATTTTTCATACGGAAATTCCTGATCTTCTGCTCTCGTGAATCCCGATTTCCTGAACCCTGATGGCTCAATATCCTAATGCCTCTTTGGGGTTCTTAATCTGATCACAAGGGTTTAAACCCTATGCAACTCCTGTCAAATCAGACGGTTGATGGGTAACTAATCAATGATCCAATGGCTCACGACCCCTATAGCTTGAACTCCGAATGCGGTCATAATATCCTCACTTCCTTGACAAATCTGATGGCTGATGGGATTTTGCAAATCTTGTCCCCAAGATCCTAACCATCTATCTTCCTCTTGGATGTCTTCTACGAGTGAACCCAGTATCCCTCTATGAAAACTGGTCCTCCTACGCGTAGTTTTGCAGCGCCTGTTCAAACACTCCTCGACACAAACTTCCTATGCTTCTCTTCGACGAACTTGAAAGTCTTATCCCTCCTAAGCTTTCCCACACTTTCAACCTCAATGAGGGTCCTTGCACACACTCCTTGTGGAAGTTCTCAAACACCTTCAAGTGTTGATTTCTTTCGACTCTGCGCACACCTGCAACAACAGTCCTTCAATACTTCGCTCAGATTCACGACTCAGACTCTCCTTAGCCTGTGCACTCCTTTCACGGCTCGTATAACCCAATTTCACTTCTGGGTGAATGAGAACAATAGTTAAAATATCCAAGCCTTCTATCAACGCACTCCTTGCGGATGACTCCAACTGCACTCCTTGCAAGAATTCTTGCTCAGATAGAGAAACAATTGAAACTCATTCCTTCTACTTCCTTTCAGACTTCATTCTCAACACATGAGATCATATACACAACATAACAAAAAATGCACAACAGGAAGTAAATACTCATGAGCATAGCATTCAACATACAAACACAGAGAATAAACACAACTCCATGAATTTGAATTAAACTCTTCTATTTATCCAAATAACTGTACATGGGTGTTCTTACACAGCTCTTTGCTTCTCTTCTCAATGCTCAAAATTCTTCTAACTATCAAGAATTATGTTACAATGCACAATGAGAGTGTCTATATCAGTTTTTTCCCTCTTTCTTCTAAAATTGTCTAATCTAATATTAAATTCTATCTACCTATTTCATCTCAACATAAATGCCTCTATCTACTTCAAATGAGAGCGGGGTGCTCAAGGTATAATTATATTATACCAAGGCACCTTCATTAAATGATCTCATTCATGTTTGGTGCATCCACTTCAAGGGAAATTTAAAAAAAAATTGTGTTGGACACCTTCCAACTGTCTTCCGCTTTCGCGCTGGCTCCCTTGACGTGAGGGATGCTCCTGCATCAGATATATAACATAATAATTCAAGATACATCATCAGAAGAGCATGCCTTACAATCCACAGGAAAATGGTACAGTAGAATATTTTAACAAGATTTTAGAGAATGCACTGAAAAAGATTTGCATTGTGAATAATCATTATTGGGATTTGAAGGTATCAACGATATTATGGGATTACAGGACTACATGAAAGAAGCTTACAGGACATACACCATTCAGAATGGTGTATGGGAAATAAGTAGTGGTTCCATTGGATTATTTAGTACCTAGTCCATGCATTGCAACAATCACCAACATGACAAAAGAAGGTGTTGCGTAGGAAAGAATGGATCAGCTGATGGAGTTGGAAGAAGACAAAATTTTAGTAGGATTTCACTAGGAGGTACAGAAAGAGAAGGACAAATCTTGGCATGATAGGCATGTAAAGAAGAAAATATTTAAGGAAGGGGATCTATTTCTCCTTTATGACAGCAGGTATTTACAACACCCTGGGAAGTTAAAGATGCATTGGTTAGGGCCTTATCAGGTAGAGGCCATCACAGATGGAATTGATGTGCAACTAGAAGATCTTGCAGGGAAGAATCTTAGAGGACTAGTGAATGGAAGTCGATGAAGATTTATCAAGGCAGTCGACCTAACAACCTGAGGTAAAAAAAGAGAGATAAAGTATGATTGTGCATATTGTATATAGTAGATGTCAGAAGAAAAAGACAAAAATCCATAAAAAGAAGAAATGTAACAAAAAGACAAAAGGATAGGAGAGTATTAGAGGGTTTTGACGTAATAGAATTGTTAGCATTAATAGTGCATCACAGAAAAACCAGTTTTGAAGACACTACGCACTGTAAAGTAGCTGACATATACAAAAGTGTAGCGTGCGGGAAAAAGTGAAAAAGTGAAAAGTGGAAGTGTAGAACAACTGTCAGTAGTTTATCCTGCTATAATGACGGTAAAAGGAGGAAAATGCAGTCATTTGTGTTTCAGTAAGGATAAGAACGAAGAGTGAACCCTAAGTGCGAGAGAGTGAGATTTTTTGACAACACATTGACATTTGTATCCCAGGAGTTCAAATTTTAGCAATATGTCACCACTGTGAGTTGGAGCGCCGAGTAGGATCAATCGAAACATAAAAAAAAATGCTCGGGTGGCGCAAATAGGGACACAAGATGATCTGAAACTGGGAGCGATAATTTTCCAATAATTGGTTGTTCTGTAACTCCTTCAAAAGGGTCAGTAATATATCGTTTTACTCGAGTGATTTGCAATAAAAGGTAAATTTGAAGTCTTATGTGCTTGAATTCGAAGTGAATGAAAACTTCTTTAGTCTTCCTTATGTGCAATATCTCATGCTTTCCTTTAACATCCTATGTGCAGAAAATCATGGAAAAACAACATAAGAACATAATACACATAATGGATAAGACACTTCACTTGATAACGGAATTCACCCTTGTAGTGGGCTACCTCTCTGGGCCATGATCCAAATCCTGATCACTTTATTCTTCTCGATGTAATGATGTCTCTCCTTTACAAGTTGTAAGGCCAAAGTCCCTCTTTGGTGATGACAACAAGAGATTAGAATGTGATCAGGAATGTATCAAGATTCACAAGTTCTCATACTCATGAGGCATCTATGATGTTGACATGGACATCATTCACACATACTCAATACATAAAAAGATGAAGAATAAAATATGACCCCCATCAACATGGAGCCATAAAAAGCCTTATATCTGCTTCTCAGATCCAAAACATAAATATGCAACCCATACAAAAGATCTCGGAATCCACGAGAATCAGAACTACTTCGTTGGCCACTTGTTTTGCAAGTGCCACAATTTTCTCTGTCACATATAACTGATTGATTTGATGTGAAGGAAGATCATAAACAAACAGATAGAAGGAATAAGCTAATCTTGCTGACTTGTTACATCTTCTCTCTGCTCCTTTAGACCTATAACACACATGCTATGCTGCAACAATTAATGACAAAACAACATAATGAAAAGCATGCTTACATTGGCCTCTCCAACACTTAGCTTGTTGATATGAAGCTATACTGTAAAAAACATACATCATCATTGAATTCATGTCGTCGAATTACCCAAAAATGACTGTCAAATCATCTCCATCCGAGTCAGACATTTTCAGGCCCAAGAGACACCTCTACCTCAGTTACCGTGCCACTACATCTGTGATAAATGACTCATTCTAGAATTAAGATGCTGAGTTTTTTCTCAGATCAAGAAACTAACATCACCACTACATTTGTGGCATCATTTTACCAAAAAATGATTGTTTCCATGTCTCGATTCGAGTCAGGCACTTTCTGGACCCAAGAGACACCCTCGCCTCGATTTGTGTGCCAAAATCCATACAGTCAATACGGATTCCATACTAGGCCATATCGTTTGTATCAGGTCATATGGGTCATACATGCATGCTCCACTCTCATTCTCCGTGCACTGGTGTGTGGCTCTGAATGCACACGCCGTCTCGAACTTGGGCCAAGACCCCTTTTTATATAAATTTCAGGCGGTTACGCCATAAGTACATGGTTCGCAAGTTGGTTACATTGGCTAAATTAAGGCGTTTCATTTTTCGGAGGTTTCAGGGTCAAATCCCATGGACCTCTATTTTAACACATGTTTTATAACTAAATTTTGGCGCACTTGCTAAAAATGGCGGAGGTTATAAACTTGTGGCGAAAATGGTGGAATTGCTATATTTGGAGGTGGTTTGGTTAATTGCATGGTGGATAGATAAGAACATAGGGCTGGTGGAGGCTATGGTTATATGGTGCACTTGAACCAAGGGCTGGGCTGAAGGCCTAGCCCTTTTCTCCCCAAAATGAACCTTTTATTAAACTTAAATATAATTTAAGTCATATTATAAATAAGAATCAATGCGTGGTGTAGTGGTTAGTGTGTATGGGTGGGGCCTTTGGGTTGTTTTGAGTTCATGAGTTCAACTCTTGGGGAGTCGAATAATATTTTTCTTATTCCATCCATGGAAGGGGTGCCACATGGTAGCCCATGACAGGGCCACGTGGCACCATATAACTGGTCCACATAAAAAAACTGCCACTTGTCACAATTTGATTTTCTAATGAAGTTGACACATGTCATCACTAAACGTTCCCATGTGTCTGCCATGCCATGTCATCTTTCCAACTCAGCGGTGTCATGTGTCACTCTTACAGTGGTGCCACATTTCACTTTGACTTTTGCCTATTTGACCAAGTTTGAATGAACTTTGACCGCTTATAACGTTTGATCTGTAACTTAGTTTGATGAGCCGTTTGCACCATTGGAAAGATTATGATGCACTCTTGGCGATCATGTCATTTTAATGGAGTTTTGGAAACTTTGATTTTTTTCCCGTTCTTTACCTGCTGAGGCCATTCTGAGCTTCCTAAGATACTTTTGTGCATTCTGGGACACTTCTGAAACTTCTTTGATGTTCCCTAGATCCATCCAGATCACAAGACATGAAAAAAATCGTGGATTTGGATGAAATCCATACACTAGAGTATGAGCCACATAGCATGCAGGTGGAGGAAGAAGAAAACCCATCACAGGAGGTCGAGCAGATTGAGGAAGACAAAGAAGGGACATAGTCCATTGCGTCGAGAGGAAAAGGGACACAACATGAAGAACATTCCATGGGTTCAGTGCACCAGGGCCTAGGGCCAAAAGAAAAACAAGAAATAGAGAAAGAGGGCGTACTAGAGGTCGATGAGTCATCCCCACGAGGGAAAAAGAAAACTCAGGATGAAAGTAGTGTGCAAGGCATACCACATGCACATGAGGAATTAGAAATAGTAATGCCAAAAATCCCTGATGGAGTGAAGATAGACGATGAAATGATAGGAGGGGTGAATGGGATCAAGTTTTTAGACCATGATGTAATATATACAGTCAAATTCCTGGATTTGGTGCAACATAATTACATGGAAAGTAAAGAAGAGGGCCCATCAGGTGTAGTGTTGTTGGAACCTGCACATTGGATCCTAGGGCTCTACAACACAGGGATTATGAAATTACTTGATATAATGCAGTTTGGGCACGGTAAATATATCAACGAATGTGTAAAATAGCTCCTAGCAAGGGTGCATGGAGGAATTTTGTGGATGGATAGGCCATTTTCTATCAATGTGGACTTAATAGCTGCAATCATGGATGATTTTAAGGATGGATTTTTTTTTTTAAATGTAGATACCTTGGTGAATCTTGCTAATCCTCATATGCCAACTATAAATGTTTGGCGATATTTTTGTAAAAATATTCAAATTCATAAGGATTTAATATAGTTTTTATAAAATTTTGGCGATTTTTAAGGTAAAATAATTTTATCCTATAGAATTTGGGTGAATCATTTTTAAAATAGTGAATCTCGTTTCTAGAAAAAACATGGAAAAGTATCCCATGAGCGAAATTTAGCCCCTAAAATCATCCATGGATGCAATCACTAGGCTACCCACGAATGGGGAGAAGCCAAAACAATATATGGAAGATAAGACTAAGGAAAAGGCCATTTCAGATGAAATTAAGGAAAAATATGGCACAGATAGAGGGAATAGGGGGATTAGGATCAGTGATATAAATGATCCAATGACCAAATTTTCTACAAGGCTACTAGAATGAAATTTAATGTGCAAATGCAGGAAGGAAGAAGTACCAGGAGGAGTGGTAGTGGCTACAGCACAGTGCACGAAGGGGAGATCGATGAGTTGGGCCCCTTATTTACTCTATTTCTTCCTAGAAGACTCTAAAGATACACAATATTGGGGCTCTGAATTCCACTACTAATGGCTACTCATCCTCATTGCACTTGTAGGTTGGAAAGACCCGGTGTATACTATGTTCCTTTAGAGAATAGGAAAGTGTGGCACGGCCTGGTATACTTCACTAAAGAGCACAACAAATCTAAAGAACAAGAAGGTGAACAATGATACATTTGCGTCGTATCTTTCAGAGATCTAGGACCACTTAGCTAACACATAGAGAATTTCACCAGAGACAATCCAAGAGTTTGGACATATTTCCAACTTTCAAGAAACACGCCATAGCATGTGGTTGTAGGTGAAGAGGGATCATGCGAAAGAATTGTTACTTTTGAGCTACTACGTGACAATGCAAGATATCCAAATATAGGTCTAGGATTGGCTTGATGAATGGAAGGTGATAGTAAGTCCAAAGAAAATTCCAACAATATAAACTCGAACATAGGACAAAAAATTCCCTGTGTAGTAGACATGAAGAAATGGTGCCAGCAAGAAGAAGAAGACAACACAAGGTCCAATGGGGGGAAGCAGCCCAACTCAAAATAAACGCATGACGCATAAGAAACCATAGGGTGTTTCCACACAAGCTCTACCGCGCACAGAGAAGACACAGAGAGATACAACAAAAAAAGTGCATGTGGAAGAAGAAAGGACAGAGACACAAGATATACCTATGGATGAAGAAATTGGGAAGGGGACAAACATGGATACATAGATTCTAAAGACATCTAAGCCATCAAATGCCCAAAAGAAGAGAACATGGGAGAAATAAAGTGGCTCCTGGAAGAAGGCGAAGGCCCATAGAACACCAACTAATATGTCACTAACATCATATGATGTCAAAATAGTATCCAAAACAATTGAAGATCAACTATCATAGGTTTGGTAGAATGTCGAGAAGCATAGGGCATCAAGTTTTAAGCAGGTGCATGAGATAAAAACTCTGCTGGAAAAATTAAAGATTAGGGAAGAGTAGCAATAGAAAGACACACCAACAAAGAATATGGAAGGAGTGCCAGCATGGGAGATAGTCCAGATCACGATGCAGGGGAGCACAAAATTCATTATAACACCTAATATGTTGTATATTGACGAGGAGGAAACACAGAAGCCCCTAAAGGAGATAGAGACATTCAACTTGGAGTTTCTCAAGATACTAAAAAAGACACTATACAAATTACATATTAGTGTCATGCAAGAAATTCAGTCCAGGGTAAGGTCAGATGTGACAAGTATACAAAGAGCCTAGGATGAGAACATCTCATTGAAGGAAGTAGTTAGCCAAGAAGGTCAGGAGAAGAATACAATGCAACACAAATTGGAAGAGATGGAGAAGTACATTGGCGTAGTATTCCAAACCATCTCGGAAAGCACAAAGTCAGCAGAAGTATCTTTTGAGGAGAAGATGAGGAAAATAGTGCAAGCCTTGGAGTAGTATAAGGACCAAATAAAGGAGTTGGAGGAGTGCATAGTACCCACTACTCCTATAAAAGTAAGAGTGTGGCGAGAGAAATATGCAACAGAATCTACGAAGAATATAGTGCAGACTATACATAAGATGATAGACCTATTGGAAAAAAGTGGCCAACTATGGACACAGTTACAAGAAGATGGAAGCTTGTAGGAGCTACAAGGAAAGGAGGATAGGGTCCATGAATCAATGGAAGAATTGAAACAGAGACAGAATTTAATGTCACTACCAGAAAAATTAACACAGATGTAGAAATGAAGAGTCTGCAGTCAGAAGAAAAAGAAGTGCTAGTAGAGAAGATATCAAGGCAATCCTAGTTGGATATAGGAAAAGGTTGAACAAATAGTCATGGAGATCGATGCAACAAAATCAAGGGTGGAACAGATAGGCTTGGAGGGAGGATAAATATTGAAACCTCCAGTCATCATGCAGATGGTAGAATCCATGGCGGAGAAGAGAAACTAGGCTCAGGAGAAATGCCAACAAATAATAGAGATGTATGAAGCACTGACACAATTAGTGAAAGATGCAGGAGTCAGTGACTGACTCGTGACGAGTCATGATGTCAGTGTTGGGGGCCTATTGGTGTAGGCCAATTTTGGGAAAGAATCAAGACAGCATA
Organism: Picea engelmannii; assembly: GCA_009831015.1. Taxonomy (NCBI): domain Eukaryota; kingdom Viridiplantae; phylum Streptophyta; class Pinopsida; order Pinales; family Pinaceae; genus Picea; species Picea engelmannii. The sequence goes on along the minus strand of ML798283.1, from coordinate 330,772 downwards.
GGAAAATTGGGAGCGCACCGGAAATAGAGGAAAAGTAGCGTCAGAAGTAGAGGAAAACCCGCACCAAGGAAAAACAATTACAAAGTGGACAAATTGTTGCAGAGCAAGTGGAAAGTGGAAAAAAGCCGACTTGGAGAATGGTTGGATCGAGGACCAACTGATATTGAGCATTTGGAAATTCGACAAACCTAATCCACTTAGGGTCAGGGTTTTTGTAATGGATTTGTCCCATTCTGTTGTATAACTAGAATGTATTAGGGCTATGAAAGGGGTTGGTTAGTTAGAAATTTTAGATAGTCGGATGGTCTATTGGATAGAATTTTTTAGTTTTGTGAGGACTATTGCTATTTGTGGAGATCGTTTGTAATGGAGGAATAAATGTACAGTGAACGACACTAGATTTTACATGAATAATAATAAAGAGCTGAAGTGACTCATCTTTGTGGACGTAGCCCCAGGAGGGGGTGAACCATGGTATATCTGGGTTATGTGTGTATGTGTGTAGTCTTTTTTATTATATTTGATTTAATGAGTTTATGTTGAACAAGTTTAATGATAAAAGAATGGATATTGCACACTAATGATAAACTAATGAACTATGTAGAACAACACTAATGGATGAATGTCACAGATAACATGTAGATCTAAATATTATATTACAGTAAAATAATAGATGTCATTTAGTATATGTTGTTACAATGGTTCATGAAGTCTATTGGAATAGTTGAATCACTGGTCCGAGCTAAGGTCCTTCTAGGGCTAGCTTAATAAATGAGGGTTCAATAGCTAGTTGTTGAGTAGATATAATGTGTCCCTAAGAGTGAAGCACATCCCATCCCATGGTTTCAGACACCTGAGTCCTGCGGCCACCCATTGACTCCATCTCGAGTGAGACCATGCAGTGAACTTTGTACGATGTGTTTCCTTATGGTATCCAAAAGGGTCGATGGTCAAAGGTGTTGGAGACGCCCTTGTTTTTCAAAATGGTATCCAAAATTTTCAATTTTTGATATTTGAGATCTAAAGTTGCTTTTCTTCTCCTTCCGAAATCATAAAGCTCTGAAATCTTGTCCCATGAATAACAATGCTTTGTCACTTTCATAAAGGGTCCATTTTTCGCAAGTATGTTTTCTCTTTTGATTTATTTCGGGGTCTCGCAAGTTGGACACTTTATTTCTTGAATTCACAAGTCTCGAGTCACGAAAATGCGAACTCGGTTCTAATTTTCGTCCGAGGCATTAACTAGGGTAAAAACTTTAACCTCTGATTAGACTTCGTCGGGGTTTCGCGCCTCGGCATCCATCAGACCTGAGTTTTTGTTCCTGCAGCCCCGATAGCCGAGAACACGATGACTTTGTGATAACCTTAGTCAGAGACTAAGGGTAAAAAACTAACCATGGTTAAATTTGGTTCTCGGCACTTCGTCACCCGACACTTTCTTTCATCAAGTTAAGGTGTCCAAAAATCCGATTCATGAAGTTGCGACATAATTATAGCAAGATTAATTAATCGCCTAATATAAGACTTCCTTCTCTTAATTCCAGTCTTAATTATCGCCACATCGTGATATCGCAACTTGGCATATCATTCTCCCAAAAGTTTATCTTCGAATTCCCGAGTCGCGATATGACAATTAGGTTAGTTATATAATTAAGAATGCACCAAATCATGGTTATTATTAATTAAGCAAAAATCGGCACTCGCAACCTCGCGAGTTGGAGAGTCAAAATCTGAAAAGAAAATTCACGATACAGCGAAAGACGAGAAAATTCTTTAAGTCGTTAAGATTTGAAATTTTAGAAAAATGAAATTAAGCGAGATACGTCCCGCGTATCGAGCTTGGCACACTTCATGAGGAATTTACTTTCTCTCCATAACTCGATTGCCTGTCAAGCCGTCGAACATTGATGACATTAATGAAGAATTGGGGTAAATCTACGAGTAAATAAGATCGGATTTATACATTAAATTTGGTTTTATTTGCGATTTGACAGACTTATTTCAAAAGGTACAGAGTTTTCAAATATATACGAGAGTTTCATTCCTTTTAAAACATTTCTCATAAGTGCACAAAGCTCACCTTGCTCCGAGGGAACTCATTTCCACATGTATACATAGGTTTATTGCAGAAGAGAGAAAAAGCAAGCATCATCCATGGCCCCAAGGAGAGCAGCGAAAGAAAATGTCGAGGTTGCAGTGAAGGGTCCAGACAACGTCTCAAATACTTCACCACGGACTGGCGGCTCAGTACCCACCTGGTTGTTTATTTCAGACATTCTGCAATATGAGTTGGTAAACTATTCAGACTTGGATGATGATGACAATGATATTGTAAAGGATGACCTGAATACTAAGTACAATACAATTTTTCAGTCGGGAATGAACCTAGTTGCAACCAGACCTCGGTTTCTCCCATACTACGACATGATCCAATGGGCATTGGATCACATCGACCTGCCCGCCAGAACTATCGTAAATGACCGACAGGTCATGGTCAGAACTTTCAGACCAGAGAATATCCAATCTATGTATAATCTCCCAGCAACTTCTGAATATACATATGGAAACGAATTCCTGGAGGAATTCAAAAAGAAGGAATGCGAGGAATATGACAAAACCATGCTTGGTTTGATAAAAGATTGGGTTTCGCGCTCTGCAACATTCAGAGCGAATGACAAGGGCGTGTATTCAATTTCTTCATTGGAGCCACAATATATGTATGTGGCGATGATGACTTGTTGGCTTTTCATATGGGAGGATACCGTGCATTTTTACATCCAGTGGGTACCTCTCATCTTTCGAGTAGCGGAAGGTTGCTCATTTAATTGGGCTAAGATGCTCTCCGATAGTTTGTTCAACAGAGTCATAGAGTACCGAGAGAAAAAAGCAGCCGGGAGACCATATGGATTCTTCATGTCCACGTATATCATGGATGCAATATGCTCCATGACACCTTTTCCTTTGATGAATTGGGCTTGGAGTCCAACCCAAGAAAAAACTGTGCATGAGTACCACGACAAGCTGTGGGAAAATAATGCAAATAAGTTTATTTATGATATTTTCAACTGGGTGATGGTGCCCCCGCACATCGCCATTTTTGGTCTTTCGCCACCCCGCATCTCGGATAGCATTGTTGCGAATCTAAGCAGTATCGCGGACTGGTACATAGAAGAAGAATTCTCCTATTTTAGAGTTTTCATAGCTTCTGTCCTTCCTCTGGCGCTATCACTGTTCATCCCCGACAAGATGGCCTGTCGTGAGATTGCATGACAAACATTAATTGGCGGAGTGAGTAAAGAGCTCAAAGCGTCATCAACGAAGGTATGGCCATTTTTTCCTGTTCGGATTAATTCTTATTCCTTATTATATTTCGGACATGCTAAGGCTGAAGCTGCGACCTTAGAAGACTTGAGCCTAGTCTCTATTGAGTACAAAAAGCATGATCCACAGAGAATTGTAAGCACCCATTTGGGGAATTGTGGATTAAATAGGTTTGAACACGAGTGTTCGCCCTCAGATGATGTTTTCCGAGGGGCGAGGTCCTATTCGGAAGTGTAATTTCGAATCAGATCTCTAGCACCCGAAGATAGGGCCTTTGTTTTAAAATTTCAGGAACATAGGAAAAGATGTCTCCCTGTGGTGCTGGGAGGTTTAGGACTTTCCAAGGATAAAGAAAAGGAGGCCGAAAGTTCTGAGGGGAAAACTTCTAACCCCAAAAAATGTCAGGAAGGGGAGAAGAAGAAGAGTCTCGAGCAGGAAAAGAATCTCGAGCAGGAGAAGAGTCCCGAGCAGGAAAAGAATCCCGAAACAGAAGAAGGGACTACTGACCCACCCAAGGAACATGATCCAGAGATGGAAGTGAAAAACACTGACCCGCCTGAAACTCAAAATCCAGAGACAGGGAAAGAGATGAAGACCTCCGATCCTCCGAAAGAACAGGACTCGCTCGCCACACCAGAAAAGGCGGCGAAGCAAATCGGACAACCCATCACCTCTGTCACACCCTTGTAGTCGGCACAGGGAGGCATCAGCGAGGGATGGATATTTGGTGAAGAACTAAGACCTATAAGGGCAAAGGAACTCCCCCCTAATGAGTTCTTTTTTGACAGAAAGAGAAAATATGTAGTAAAGTGGGAATTTTGTCAAGAGGGAGAGTCCACTGTTAAAAAATTCAAAGTAATGACAGATGGAAAAAACAAGAAATGTGATGAATTCGCCATAGAGATAGCAGGGCTACTAGGAGCATATGCGTCAGCGAACCAATTCTCGGTTGCGATGTTGAAAAATTAGCTCAAGAGAAAGAATCGACTGATCAAGACTCTTGAATCCCTTATAGCTTCGACCGCGGAAGACGCTAAAAGTCAAGCGAGTGGAGCAATAGAGATGGCCCAATTGGTCGATAAGAAAGAAATCGAAGTCCTCAAAACCAAGATGGAACAAGCGAATTCAGTGATCTGAGATGGTCGGACGCAGTCGGGTCAGCAGAGGGATACGATCAAACAGTTACAGGCTCAGTTAGAAGTCACAAAAAGCAAGGTGATTGACATTGAGATTGTTAAATCCCGAGCAATCGACATTCAGAGCAAGATCTCTTTTGCTCAACAGAGTCTACTAAACAAAGTGGGGGATTTTTGAGAAAATTGCTTGTTAATGCATCAGATTTCTGAGAATCTGATTGTCAAGGAAAGAAACACAAAAGCCGCTTGGATCGCCTTCCAAGAAGCAGTGATAGCTACCAACAATAGGTTTTCAGCAGGGTCTCCCAGGCTCACCATTGCTAAACAGACTAGGGGTAATATTTTGTTAAAGAATTGGGAACATGATATTACTTTAAGCAAGGAACAGGCCCAGAAAGTGACAAATTTGGTAGAAGAAGCCTGCAATGCCATAAAAGGTGAACTGCTAGGGATGGAGGGTGAAGTTGACTCAGAGACGCTAAGGCAGATGAATATAGAGCGGATCTCCCTCGACATGAAGGAGAAAAATGAGAGAAATTTTGTAGAGATATCTAAGATGGACAGGGTAGACATGGCTCAAATTGATGAACATTTGATTCAACCCAGCACACAACTCGGCACCCTTGATATTGTTGATGCACATATGGGGAATAAACATCCACAATTAGCCCGAGAGTGCTATTTTGCCGAAGCCATTTGTCAAGCAGAGCCGTCACAGCTTGTATCCCAATTCATATACAGATGTAGGATATGCACCGAGTCTATGCAAAGACAAGCACCTGGCCCTTTTTTGAAATAAAATAGAAGAGATGGAGTGTTTTTTTCCCCTCACAGCTATGAAGCGGAACTTTCGCAACTTGTATCTAGTTTATGGACAGATGTATAATATGCACTGAGTCACGTAAAGGCAGGCAACTGGCACTTTTTTGAAAATAGGAGTAAGGAAGGGCAAATTTGTATAAATAGATCACCAAAAGAAGAACACAGGCTGGGGACTTTTTGGTAATGAATGTAATAGAGATTTTGCATCAAAGAAGTTAATACAAGCAATTTGAAGATTCCCAATTCTGTCACGACTGTGTTACAAGTTTGTTTCGTTATGTTTTCTTGTTTCTTTTCATTTTTATATTCATAATTGATGTGTATCACTATAACTTAGTACGACCACTACTATAGTGAAGGGATTTTAAATTTCTGTAATTGTTTCTTGTCTTTCCTCTGCACCAGCTATCAGCAGGTGTAACACTAATTCGCATTTACAAAATTTTATATTTATTTAAACTATGTCAATTATTTCTATGTCAATTTATTCTTCTGTGTATGTTTGAGTTTTCTACTAATAGGAACCTTACGTTACCCACAACTAAATGTTTTTCTCTCATTCCACATCTTTACTGAAAAATAATACAGTTATGGGAAAGGGCCTTCAGTTTGCATTCCTATTTTGTTCTTCATGCAAAAATTTCTCTTATTTCGACTAAATTGAAACAACGTTGAAATCTCTTGTTAAATCATTCCCATACTGGCACTGTTCCTCAATGACTGTCCCCGCAGCAACTCAACCAAATATTCAACCCAGACTTTCTAATTAAAATCATATCGCTTTAAATATTTTCGATATAATCCTTAAAACTGTGAACACCCGGGAGGAATTGGAACGTTCATGGGCAGCCATTGAACAAGATATTACTACCCAGGAACAGTTGGAAGCTAGACATCGAGAACGTAGAAACCTTCATTAGTTTCCTACACCGAAGGTTAACGTGTTCTTTGTATAAATATTCTAACATACTTTCAGATTCCTTAACACTGTACTTTAATCCTTAGTACAGACTCAGGAACAACATCTTTCTGGCGCCATTGCCGGGGAACGAAGTTACAAAATCTTTTCCCTGGGAAAATGATAAATTATTTCGTTGATAGTGTTACTCTTTGATAGTGAACATAGAGTGCACACAGTTTAAGGATTTTTAAAAATATTTCACTTGGCGACTCCACTGATACACAAACTGGCGTCTGGTAGAAGGCATACTAGACAGAACCCGGATGGCAAGCCGATTACGCCTGTTAATAATCCTGAAAAAAATTTAAGAGCGAGAGGCTCGTTTGAGACAACTGCTTCAGTCAAAAAACTCGAGAACCCACTTTTAAAGACTAAATTCCCTTCAGAACCTCCTACTTCCTGCAACCCTCTGTCTGATACCCGAGAACCGGAAACAAACTACTCTGAATTTAGGAGTGAGGCCCATCAGACTTTCCCATCTATAAACAAGGGGAAGGGTCCTTTAGAAAGATCGTTGTCTTTTGACATACCAACCTTTCTTCGGCAGAAATTCCTAGTTTCACCTGATTCAAAGGAGTGTGTTACACCCTCTTTTCCCACTCCCAATTCGATGGCAGGCATCAGAGGAGGAGGTGGAGGACAACCGAATGTCCCTCCTCTCGGAGTATTTGCAAAAGTAGCAGTGAGATACGCTCCCCTGGTTTTACCCGTTCCCCTCCATGATTTACCTGACAACTACATCAAAAATATTCCTAAGTTTACTGGGGAGGGAGATCTAACCGCAGCCGAGCATATAAACTTCTTTGACCAGTTCGCAGACATATGCGATATTGAGCACGAGGATGTCTATTTGAGACTACTTGTCCAAACCTTCGAAGGACAGGTCCGAACTTGGTTTTGGAGTCTTCCACTAGCATCTTTTCAGACATATAACACCTTGGAATACGCTTTCCTCAGACAATGGGGAGAGCGAAAGGACCATTTGTACTACTTTACTGAGTTTGGGTCTCTAAAGAAAAAGAACTCAGAAACAGTTATGGAATTTATTTTGAGATTTAACAAACTGTATAATAAAATTCCAGCCGCTGTTAAACCTTCCGAACCCTCAGCCAAAGTAACCTTCGCGGGAGCTTTCGAACCTGATTTTGCATTGCTTTTGCGAGAAAGAAGAGGAGCCACCCTAAATAGAATGCAAGACGATGTTGTCGAAATAGAATCTAATATGATGGCTTCAGGTAAGTTGAAGGCTAAAGTAGAAACAGTTAACCGTGATAATAGACGCTATAGGGAACCAGCAGGTCCTTCCGGGTCAAATAGATACACTGACGACATAGTGGATAATATGGCCCGAATAATTAAAGATCTGTCTAACAAAATCTCTAGGATGGAGTTGGATCATGCCAAAGCTGATTCTTCTAACAAAAGAGACTTCAGGAGAAACCCAAATCCCCAAAATCAACAGAGACAAATAAAGAATGAAGATAAAAAAATACAAGCTCCACTAAAAAATGAAAATTTTATAGGAACAAGTGACCTCCAAGATTTCGGAGATTCAGAAGATGAAGTTGCATGTTTCGGTGATGAGTGTTCGCAGCCATTTCTGACTAGGGAAGACTATGAGAAATCCTTAAATACTCCTCAACCGTCTAATGAAGAAGAAGAAGGTGATCATACTGACCTCTGCATATCTCAACCAGAAACAGAAATGATAGCGGCTGATTTTCAACCCAGATACAATCTGAGATCAAAAAATAAGCCCACCTCGACTAACCAACCTAAGAAAATCCTGCCAAGGGATCAATCTCATGAACCTCCTTTGGAAGAGACATTGTTACCCAGCAATAAAGTCAAGATAACAAAGACTCAAGAGTCTGAGGTGAAAAAACCTAAAACCCAAACAAAGGAAACAGGGCCAATAGATAAAGTTACATCTGCGACTAAGGGCACGAGTGATAAAGCGATCCAGACAAACAAGTCGGAAGAAAAAAGCTCGGAAGTCTTAACCAAAGAAACGGACAAGGCCAATACATCTTACAATTTTGAAAATGAATTAAATAACATTAAGATACCGATTCCTTTGGTAGAATTAGCAAAAAACCCTACTTATCGGAAGCAGATTGCCAAAGTGATGGGCGTTTATGAGCCAGAAAGCCACTCCGACGTTATCAACCTAGAAGATGACAGAACTAACATCACCTTTGGTCCTCATCTTGAGGGATTCAAAGACAACGTCGCTCCTTTCTATATCACTCTGAATATACATGACCAGTTACTACATAAATGCATGTTAGACTCTGGGGCTTCACATAATGTTATGCCCAAAACCATAATAGAGAGGCTGGGGCTTTAGATCACTAGACCCTATGGAGACCTATACTCGTTTGATTCAAGAAAAGTTAAATGTATGGGAATGATAAAAGATCTAGTAGTTACCCTAGCTCAGGTATCGATCAAGAGTATCCTGATGGACGTGGTTATTGCAGATATTCCCCCCAAATATGGTATGTTATTATCCAGATCATGGGGAGCCAAGTTGGGGGGTTCTCTACAATTGGATATGTCATATGCCACAATCCCAATTTTCGGTGGTCAGTTTACCCGTTTGTACCGAGAAACAAGATTGGCGTATACTGTCAGTGATCCTCAGAATCCAAACAACTTTCCCATTTATGTTGCAGACCAAGATCTGGGGAATTGCATATTGTCTTTTGATGATGGTTTAGATGGATGTCCAGAAGAACTTGATATGAAGCAAGAAGAGCTTAGCCCCTTGACTGAAGAACTATGCAAAAGTGGTCTCTGGAAAATGTACTTCGACGACGCTTCATCTTCTGAAGGAGCTGGTGCTGGCATACTTTTGATAGCACCTGAAGGTAAGTTTACCGTTCCTTTCTCATATTGCCTGCAGTGGGACATAGATTACACCAACAACGTGTGCAAGTATGAAGCATTAATCTTAGGTTTAGAGGATGCCAAGAAGTTAAACATAAAAAACTTGGAGGTTTACGGTGACGCTGAATTGATAGTGAAACAAGTAAACCGACAATACCTATGCAAACATCCCAGATTGAGAACGTACATAAATTGCGCCTGGGATTTAATGGAGAATTTTTTCTCATCTATAAAAGTCCATTTTATTCCTCGCACATAGAATCTACATGCTGACGCATTGGCTAAGGCAGCCTCGACCTTTCCCCCCCCCCATGAATGTTAAACTGAAATATCATGTTGAAATCAGATATAAACCCTCTATACCAGACAATGTCTGACACTGGCAGGTTTTTGAAGATGATGAACAAATTTAGAAATTTCTTATAGCAATAGGTGAGTTCTCTGAAACCCATCCAGATCAAGAAAACCAAAACAATCTGATGTGGATTATGAAATAAGATGAAGATCCTGAAACCTTCCGAGAAAAAATAGCAGATCACTGCATGTTGGTCCTCAAAAATAACCAAATTCCGAAAGGCTTAATTCCTTTGGAAAGACTCTTCGACCAGAACGACATACCTGTGAAGTCCACTTTGCAGCCCCAACCAGAAGAAGTGGAGGATTGCAACATAGGAATTGAAAAAGATTCTAGGATAGTAAAGATATCTAAATTCCTCCCTCCTAAGGTAAAAGACCAGTATAGAGACTTACTCAGACAGTATAAAGATGTTTTTGCCTGGTCCTATGATGAGCTTCGAACATATGATACTTCTATAATGGAACACAAGATACCTTTGAAGTCCGGAGTCAATCCTTTTAGGTAGAATATCAGGAATTTTAACCCCATTTTGTTTCCTGTTATTGAAAAGGAAGTTAAGAAGCTATTAGATGCGAAAATAATTGTACCTCTAAGATACTCAGACTAGGTGGCAAATTTGGTTCCTGTGAAAAAAAAGAACGGAGAAATCAGACTGTGTGTAGATTTCCGGAACTTGAACAGGTCCTCCCTTAAAGATAATTATCCACTTCCTAAAATGGATCACGTCCTGGAAAGGGTAGTTGGAGAAAATCGAATGTCTATGATAGATGGGTTTTCTGGATACAACCAAATCACCATGAACGAGCAAGACAGAGAAAAAACCGCTTTCACCACACCATGGGGTACATTCATGTATGATAAAATGCCTTTTGGTTTAATGAATGCAGGGGCTACCTTCCAGCGCACCATGGATATCGCTTTCATTGGAGAAAGAGATAAGTTCGTAGTAATCTACCTTGACGATTTGACGGTTTTTTCTAAAACCGATGAAGAACATTTGATCCATTTAAAACAGACTTTCGAAAAATGCCACAGGTATGGCCTATCTTTGAACCCAAAGAAATCACATTTCGCTATGCAGGAAGGTAAGCTTCTGGGGCATATCGTATTTAAATATGGGATCAAGATTGATCCTAAGAGGGTTGAAGCGATACAAACTATCAGTATTCCTAGAAACGTTAAAGAAATTCAATCTTTCTTAGGAACAATAAATGTTTTACAAAGGTTTATACCAAATTTTGCTGAGATTGTCAAATTGATCACAGGAATGCTGAAGAAAGATAGCAGAGTAAATTGGACGACCGAAGCTAAGGCGTCGTTTGAGCGTATTAAAAAAGTCATCAGCGAGGCACTGGTGTTAACAAGCCCACATTATTTGAGAGATTTCCTCATCTTCTCATTCGCTTCTGAACATACTATCGCCATGGTATTGCTGCAAAAAGATGATGAAGGCTTTGAATGCCCGATCATGTTTTTTAGCAAGAGCCTTAGAGACACCAAGCTAAAATATGATATAATAGAAAAACAGGCATACGCAATGGTGAAAGCGCTAAAAGCATTCAAAAATTACGTCCTGCATTCAAAAATTATCGTGTACGTACCACCCAGTGCTGTGAAGGATATATTGGTATAGACGGACAGTGATGGAAAACGAGGGCGCTGGCTCGCTAAAATACAAGAATTTGATCTGGAAATCAAGCCAACTAAATTGATAAAAGGAAATGGTCTGGCCAAACTCTTGGCTGAGTCAAACCTTAGATCTCTTGACATCAATTGCCTACAAGGGGAAGATGGAGACACACGTTTGCAAGAGCCGGATGACCAAACATATCCAAGCAAGGTTGAAGAAAAATTCATATCGTCAGGCTGGTATAAAGATATAGTCTTCTACTTGTTAAACCTGAAATGTCCAGATGGACTAACACCAGCCAAATACAGAACTTTAAAACTCCATGCTGTAAAATATTGCATCTCCGAAAATCAACTATACTGGAAGGATCCACTCGGGTTTTTACTGGTCTGTCTGGTTGAGTCGGAAACTCCGCGGGTTATAGAAGAGTTTCATGAAGGAATCTGCGGGGGACACCATGCATGGAGAGCCACAACCTACAAGATCCTGAGGGCCGGGTACTATTGGCCGAAACTATTTTCAGACATTAATGCTAAAGTGCGTGCCTATTACTCATGTCAAATATTCGTTGGTAAGCAGAAACTCCCTGCACTACCACTCATTCCAGTCAAAAATGAAGCCCCATTTCGACAATGGGGATTAGACTTCATAGGGGAAATCAATCCCCATTCCAGTGCTCAGCATAAGTGGATCTTAATAGCCATAGATTATTTTACAAAGTGGGTGGAAGCAATTCCAACCAAAAGAGCAACAGACTCGGTGGTGATCGACTTCTTGGAAGATAACATCTTATCAAGATTCGAGTGTCCTCGAAAGATTGTTACCGACAATGCCCAGGCCTTCAAGTCAATGGCTATGATCGACTTCTGCCAGAAGTACAGTATCGTTCTTGTCCATTCCACTGCTTATTACCCTCAGGGAAATGGGATGGATGAATCATCTAATAAGAGCATGGTAAACGTAATCAAAAAGGTACTGAACGAAAACAAGATATCCTGGCATGTATATTTGAAGCATGCATTGTGGGAAAACCGCATCAGCACTAAAAGTTCTATTGGCATTTTGCCATTTCAGATGGTATATGGGACCGAGGTGGTTTTTCCTATAAACTTAGCATTACCAGTGATGAAATTATGGCAGGATCAAAATGAAGAGCCCAATCATGTAACCAGAAGAATTAACCAACTGATTGAGGTTCAATAGCTCAGAGTGGAGGTTGATGAGAAAATGCAGAAATACTAGGACGATATGAAAGCATTGTTCGACATTAAGGCAAAAAACAGAGAATTCCTACCAGGTGATTTAGTGTTAATATGGGATGCGAGAAGGGAAGAAGCCGCTAAGCATAGAAAATTTGATCACCTTTGGTATGGACCATTCAGGGTTTCGGCTCCAGAAGGAAAGAATTCTTTTCTTCTGGAAAATATTGATGGAGAAATTCTCAGCGCCCCTGTCAACGGGCGATATTTAAAGCACTACATGACTTGATAGTCGTCGGATGAAAAATGAAATAAAATAAAATGAAAAATAAGAAATTGAATATATATAATTGTAAATAAATAAATTTTAGTATGAGTTTTTGTACATATTTATGTTTTTGCTCAAACATTTATTTTCAATTTTTGGTTTTCCTTCCTAAATTCTCAACGC
>ML798283.1:305373-315463 GCA_009831015.1 Picea engelmannii | reverse complement strand
ACATTAAATTTGGTTTTATTTGCGATTTGACAGACTTATTTCAAAAGGTACAGAGTTTTCAAATATATACGAGAGTTTCATTCCTTTTAAAACATTTCTCATAAGTGCACAGAGCTCACCTTGCTCCGAGGGAACTCATTTCCACATGTATACACAGGTTTATTGCAGAAGAGAGAAAAAGCAAGCGTCAGCCATGGCCCCAAGGAGAGAAGCGAAAGTAAATGTCGAGGTTGCAGCGTAGGGTCCAGACAACGTCTCAGATACTTCACCACGGACTGGCGGCTCAGTACCCACCTGGTCGTTTATTTCAGACATTCTGCAATCTAAGTTGGTAAACTATTCAGACTCGGATGATGATGACAATGATATTGTAAAGGATGACCTGAATACTAAGTACAATACAATTGTTCAGTCGGGAATGCACCTGGTTGCAACCAGACCTCGGTTGCTCCCATACTACGACATGATCCGATGGGCATTGGATCACATCGACCTGCCCGCCAGAACTATCGTAAATGACCGACAGGTCATGGTCGGAACTTTCAGACCAGAGCATATCCAATCTATGTATAAGCTCCCAACAACTTATGAATATACATATGGAAAAGAATTCCTGGAGGAATTCAAAAAGAAGGAATGCGAGGAATATGACAAAACCATGCCTGGTTTGATAAAAGATTGGGTTTCGCGCTCTGCAACATTCAGAGCGAATGACAAGGGCGTGTATTCAATTTCTTCATTGGAGCCACAGTATATGTATGTGGCGATGATGACTTGTTGGCTTTTCAGATGGGAGGATACCATGCATTTTTACATCTAGTGGGTACCTCTCATCTTTCGAGTAGCGGAAGGTTGCTCATTTAATTGGGCTAAGATGCTCTCCGACAGTTTGTTCAACAGAGTCACAGAGTACCGAGAGAAAAAGGCAGCCGGGAGACCATATGGATTCTTCATGTCCACGTATATCATGGACACAATATGCTCCATGACATCTTTTCCTTTGATGAATTGGGCTTGGATACCAACCCAAGAAAAAATTGTGCATGAGTACCACGACAAGCTGTGGGAAAATAATGAAAATAAGTTTATTTATGATATTTTCAACTGGGTGATGGTGCCCCTGCACATCGCCATTTTTAGTATTTCGCCACCCCGCATCTCGGATAGCATTGCTGTGAATCTAAGCAGTATCGCGGACTGGTACATAGAAGAAGAATTCTCCTATTTTAGAGTTTTCAGAGCTGTTGTCCCTCCTCTGGCGCTACCGCTGTTCATCCCCAACAAGCTGGCCTGTCGTGAGATTGCACGACAAACAGTAATTGGCGGAGTGAGTAAAGATCTCAAAGCGTCATCAAAGAAGGTATGGCCGTTTTTTCCTATTCGACTTAATTCTGATTCCTTATTAGATTTCGGACATGCTAAGGCTGAAGTTGCGACCTTAGAAGACTTGAGCCTAGTCGCTATTGAGTACAAAAAGAATGATCCGCAGAGAATTGTAAGCACCCATTTGGGGAATTGTGGATTAAAGAGGTTTGAACACGAGTTTTCTCCCTCGGATGATGTTTTCCGAGGGGCGAGGTCCTATTCGGAAGTGCAATTTCGAATCAGATCTCTAGCACCCGAAGATAGGTCCTCTGTTTTAAAATTTTAGGAACATAGGAAAAGATGTCTCCCCATGGTGCTGGGAGGTTTAGGACTTTCCAAGGATAAATAAAAGGAGGCCGAAAGTTCTAAGGGGCAAACTTCTAACCCCGAAAAACATCAGGAAGGGGAGCAGAAGAAGAGTCTCGACCAGGAAAAGAATCCCGAGCAGGAGAAGAGTCCCGAGCAGGAAAAGAATCCCGAAACAGAAGAAGGGACTACTGACCCACCCAAGGAACATGATCCAGAGATGGAAGTGAAAAACACTGACCCGCCTGAAACTCAAAATCCAGAGACAGGGACAGATACGAAGACCTTCGATCCTCCGAAAGAACAGAACTCACTCGCCACACCAGAAAAGGCGGCAAAGCAGATCGGACAACCCATCACCTCTATCACACCCTTGCAGTTGGCACAGGGAGGCGTCAGCGAGGGATGGATATTTGGTGAACAAATAAGACCTATAAGGGCAGAGGAACTCCCCCCTAATGATTTCTTTTTTGACAGAAAGAGAAAAGTTGTAGTAAAGAGGGAATTTTGTCAAGAGGGAGAGTCCACTGTTAAAAAATTCAAAGTAATGACAGATGGAAAAAACAAGAAAAGTGATGAATTCACCACAGAGATAGTAGGGACGCTAGGAGCATATGCGTCAGCGAACCAATTCTCGTTTGCGATGTTGAAAAATCAGCTCAAGAGAAAGAATCGACTGATCAAGACTCTTGAAGCCTGAATAACTTCGACTGCGGAAGACGCTAAGAGTCAAGCGAGTGGAGCAATAGAGCTGGCCCAATTGGCCGATAAGAAAGAAATCGAAGTCCTCAAAACCAATATGGAACAAGCGAATTCAGTGATCCGAGATGGTCGGACGCAGTCGGGTCAGCAGAGGGATATGATCACACAGTTACAAGCTCAGTTAGAAGTCGCAGAAAGCAAGGTGATTGACATCGAGATTGTTAAATCCCGACCAATCGACATTCGGAGCAGGATCTCTTCTTCTCAACAGAGTCTACTTAATAAAGTGGGGGAGTTTCGAGAAAATTGATTGTTAATGCATCAGATTTCTGAGAATCTGATTGTCAAGGAAAGAAACACAGAAGCCGCTCGGATCGCCTTCCAAGAATCAGTGATAACTACCAACAATAGGTTTTCAGCAGGGTCTCCCAGGCTCACCATTGCTGAATAAACTAGGGGTAATATTTTGTTAAAGAATTGGGAACATGATATTACTTTAAGCAAGGAACAGGCCCAGAAAGTGACAAATTTGGTAGAAGAAGCCTGCAATGCCATAAAAGGTGAACTGTTAGGGATGGAGGGTGAAGTTGACTCAGAGATGCTAAGGTAGATGAATATAGAGTGGATCTCCCTCGACATGAAGGAGAAAAATGAGAGAAATTTTGCAGAGATCTCTAAGATGGACAGGGTAGACATGGCTCAAATTGATGAACATTTGATTCAACCCAGCACACAACTCGGCGCCCTAGATATTGTTGATGCACATATGGGGAATAAACTTCCACAATTAGCCCGAGAGTGCTATTTTGTCGAAGCCATTTTTCAAGTAGAGCCGTCACAGCTTGTATCCCAATTCATAGACAGATGTAGGATATGCACTGAGTCTATGCAAAGACATGCACCTGGCCCTTTTTTGAAATAAAATAGAAGAGATGGAGTTTTTTTCACCCCTCACAGCTGCCAAGTGGAACTTTCGCAACTTGTATCCATTTTATGGACAGATGTATAATATGCACGGAGTCACGTAAAGGCAGGCAGCTGGCACTTTTTTGAAAATAGGAGTAAGGAAGGGCAAATTTGTATAAATAGATCACCAAAAGAAGAACACGGGCTGGGGACTTCTTGGTAATGAATGTAATAGATATTTTGCATCAAAGAAGTTAATACAAGCAATTTGAAGATTCCCGATTCTGTCACGACTGTGTTACAAGTTTGTTTCGTTATGTTTTCTTGTTTCTTTTCATTTTTCTCTACATAATTGATGTGTATCACTATAACTTAGTACAACCACTACTATAGTGAAGGGATTTTAAATTTCTGTAATTGTTTTTTGTCTTTCCTCTGCACCAGCTATCAGTAGGTGTAAGACCAATTCGCATTTACAGAATTTTATATTTATTTACACTATGTCAATTATTTCTATGTTAATTTCTTCTTCTGTGTATGTGTGAGTTTTCTACTAATAGGAACCTTACGTTACCCACAGCTAAATGTTTTTCTCTCATTCCACATCTTTACTGAAAAATAATACAGTTACAGGAAAGGGCCTTCAGTTTGCATTCCTATTTTGTTCTTCATGCAAAAATTTCTCTTATTTCGACTAAATTGAAACAGCGTTGAAATCTCTCGTTAAATCATTCCCATACTGGTATTGTTCCTCAATGACTGTCCCCACAACAACTCAACCAAATATTCAACCCGGACTTTCTAATCAAAATCATATCGCTTTAAATCTTTTCAATATAATCGTTAAAACTGCGAACACCCGGGAGGAATTGGAATGTTCATGGGCAGCCATTGAACAAGATATTACTACCCAGGAACAGTTGGAAGCTAGACAGTGAGAACTTACAAACCTTCATTAGTTTCCTACACCGAAGTTTAACGTGTTCTTTGTATAAATCTTCTAACATACTTTCGGATTCCTTGACACTGTACTTTAAGCCTTAGTACAGACTCAGGAACAACAAAAGGGTTGTTGGTAATCCTGTAGTTAGAACCTGGGTCAACCCATAATAGCCAACACACTTCTACAAGAAAACTTGTTGAAAATTACAGTTCACTATTGGTATCAATTATAGTTAAAAATCGGTATGCACAAATATCTAATATTCTGAGAAATATCAAGAAATTAAAGAACAACATTCTAACGTGAAAAATAAAAAAATAATACAACAACAAGGTCCTTGAGACCTCAAGTGGGCCCTACCGAAGTAGCACAAGGAACCTATAAAAACTCTAATAAGACAGAAACAAAATCTTCTTTATTAAACAATGTTAGTTGTTACATTAGGGAGAAGAGCTCCATGTTTCAAAAATATTCTTCAACAAAAGCTAGAATGCAATATTCAGATATCTAAGTTTTCATCCCCTTTCTCTCTACATTAGAGGCTTATTTATATGATTTAGAACTCGAGCTATGTCCTTGGATCAAGGATGAAATAGGGGGTATCACATCCTTCTTCAATATCTTCATATTTTCGAGCTTCATTCTGCAAGGAGTGGTCATAAATATACTAGCAGTGCATCTGGAGGTAGGTGGGGGACAAGGTCCTTGATTATTGGAACCTTTCTCTTATCACATGGAGTTAAACCTACTTATTTGGTGCTACATACACACACACACACTTAATCATGGGCATTAGTCCAAAAAGGTACCATTACTTATTAAATTCCATATTCAAAACTATTCATTTAGACAACATAAAAAATACCCATAATTACTATTAAACATGGTTAATTAAAGTAAATTATTGGGTGTATCATGGTCAAAATGTGTCAATGATGGCCCTTCTATATAGGCAATGTTGAGTCCCATAAATAGTCTCTTAGTGTTATCCCTTTCACCATTTATAAAGAAAAAATAAATCATTGGTAGTTGCAGGGACTATTTTCATGCACCATTATCTCTACAATAAATCCATTTGAAGATTCATAAGAAAAATAAAATTCTAGGGTGACAGACTAGGACATATAACATTGGGATAAGGAAGGGTACCCTCACTCTAGATCAAGTACTAGCAAAATTTCCTAGAGTAGTGTAGGATGGTACT
This sequence comes from Picea engelmannii, assembly GCA_009831015.1. Taxonomy (NCBI): domain Eukaryota; kingdom Viridiplantae; phylum Streptophyta; class Pinopsida; order Pinales; family Pinaceae; genus Picea; species Picea engelmannii. Next base: position 310,037 of record ML798283.1, on the reverse strand, counting down.
CTTGCACATTGTGCCCCAACATTGAGGCATTAAGTGAGATATAGGGAAACAACCTAGGGGACAATAGATAGATTTTCCCATATTTTCTATTAACCTTTTTCTTTACTCGACAAGTTGGTTAGATGAAGTTATAACCCATTACATCCTTGGAATTTTGTTTCTTTTACATGTCCCCTATTTTCAAGCTGAGAAAGAGCCATGAATCTAATGCTTCATAAGTATTCTGCTAATTTTCAAAGCTCCCCTTTTTGTTTTGTTTCTCAAGCCACCCATCGACACTTTTTAGGGTTTTCATTTTTTATCGGTTCACTTTGATTATGTTTAGTTTTTTCCCTTTAACAATTTCCCATATATGTCTCTCTTTCTCATATTGAGTGTTCAAAAGGGAGGAATATTACCTATTGCCTTTAAATTGTCATTGTGATCACAATTACCAAGTTGATAATGATGTTTCTTATCCCATTCTTGTCTCAACCTTAGAAAGTAGGGAAACTTGGGGACTAGAGGAAACCCTTTTTGGGTACTTGGATAGTAGATGTGTAATTTTAGTATAGTTTTTTATTCTCCTTTCATTCCAAATCTTGATTTTTATCTCATTGCATCCATCATGTTTTAGTAGCATTTCTCGTAATGTAATGTTGTTGACATTAATTTCTTTCCTCATTCCTTGGTGTTTCCCCTTTGGGAAACATCTTCTTACAAGTTGTATTTGATTTTTTCCTAAAGGTATAGTCTATTGTGCATACTCCCTAGTCATACAGACTAATGGGGGAAGTAAAGGTAAGCCCAAAACATTAGAGGCAGCATGGACAATGAGAAACCACTCTAGCATTCATGTTGCATGCATCAACATTTTTATACAATGTGGGACCGACAATACCACTCAATATTTTCATGTGATGAGAACTGTAAATGATGCTATAGACCTAGATGTTTCCCATTTCACTCTCTTATTAAATTCCCTATTACTTTTTCAACATGTAACATCCCCATTTTTAATCCACGTGAATTATAATGTAATTGTGTAACTAGCATTTAGGCTGGTGAAACAATGTGTCGGGGGCAAAGATCCCATGTTGATTTAATGGGGCCAGGGACCGAATTGTATATTATGTACATTGAAATAATTAATAAAAGTAGTAATCACTCGTTATGATATGAGAAGGATGAAAATGATGGGGGCTATGATTCCAAAAGAGAGAGGGGTCCAAGGGGGATTTATTCACGGGTATCAATACAACCCACATTCCTGAAATTATTATCGTTGTGTATAACCTTTTATTTGTGGTTGAGTGTTCCCAAAGACAATCATTTAACTAATGTAAGAGGGTGGGTGTGAGAATTCATATCCCATAGTTATTGGATATAATGAGTTTAAGTAAAATCATCCTTGGGAGGAGTGTAAGTCAAGCAAGAAAGGGAGAAGAGAGGAATTCGTATGGGGGAAGGAAACAATTTTGACATGCATATTTTGGGAAGTAAGAGAGGATATGAGTGTTGGGAATATAACTAACCATGTTGTGATTGAAGGAATCCATGGTTTGGTTATGTTTTGTGATAAGAAAGAGGGTTTTGTGCTTGTAAAACAAGATGTAATCTTGTAGTGAATTTTTTTGTTGAGGAAATGGCTCAACAACCTTGCAAAGGTTGTTGTGAGAATCCTAGAGTACCTGGGTTGTTCCTTGTTAATGATTGGCACATGAAATTTTGGGGAAAAGCGAAACAATGATTGAAGATAGTTAGGAAATGGAGCAGAAAAAGAGCTCGCGCCGAAAAACAGGGAAAAGCAGCGTCGAGAGAGAAGGAAAGTCAAAGGGAAGAAGAAGGACACAGATCAATGAAGAAAATGGTTGGATTTTGGACCAACCGTGCTCAGGAAGTTAGAAAGTGGACAAACCTAATCCACCTAGGGTTAATGGGTTAAGGTTTTGGTCATTGTTGTAACATGTATTTTACCTTTTTTTTGTAATATAAATATGTATTGTGAGATCTAAGGAGAGAAAGTTAGTTATCGAGCTATTGTGAGTTGTTAGTTTTGGTTAAGAGATGTGGAGATAATATTAAGATGATCTTAGAGTATGTTTTTGAGACATAGACATTCAATGTAATAGAGGGTAAGGTCGCAAGTTGTGGAGCTTAGTGAAATCTTGTCAGTCTCGTTTGTACTCTATTGTAATGTGTGTAGTGCTATAAACTTTGATGGAGAATAATAAAAGAGAAACGAAAGCCATATTTGTGTGGACATAGCCCAGGGGGGGTGAACCATGGTAAATTTATGTTTTTGTGTGTAATGGTTGTATTATTTCTTTCAATTATTTAGTTATGATGAATGAATGAATGAATCTGGTAATAGTAAAATGAAGTGCACAGTAGAATAGTCAAGATAGTTACTTCATAATGAAGGTTAAATTAATGCATATGATTATAGAATGGTAGTTATGGATATAATGATGTGCTAGAATAATATATCTAATGTGTTTGAGGTAGAAAGTATGTCTAAAACCCCCACAATAACCTCCCTTCCAAGGATAAACACATCTAGGTCCTGCATTCACCCATAACCCATATCAGGTGAGACTTCATTATGCACTCTATGCGCAATGTTTCCTTCTAGTCTCCAGAAGGGTCGATGGTTTGCAGGGTTTTGTTGGAAACCTAAACTAGAACCCAGGTCATCACAAGAAACATCCAAAAAATGGTTTTGTTGTTGGCTAGAACTCAAAAGAACAGATTGGAAGTGACTTGTTGAGAAGAGAAGTGAAGACAATGAAGCATTAGAAGGGGATGTTCAAACCATGGAATCCCATTAAATAGGATATTGAACGATGGTTGTCAACAAAATAGCTCGATTTTATGTAGAAAAACAATAGAAACCCTAAATGTACACCGTGTCAATATTTAGAGAGGTACACATTTATTGATCTTCATGAGGCATCTTCTATGAATTTCCACATTTGTTGCATCAGTGGATACTAATATTGAAGGAGACACATCCAAATAATCGGATAAGATGAGTAGAATGGAATACTAAGAATATTGCGTGGATACAAAAAGTATATTAGATCACTTTACATGTCAATTAAGATTTTAATGCATGATAAAGGCATGATGACAATGGATTCCACCAGCTAAATAAATTTGTGTGCATGAGGAAACTAGGGGAAACACTAAGGAATATCTAATATATCGAGAAGGACCTAGTGATCAGGGGATCAAATTTTGCTCAAATTTCAAAGTGCTCGGAATGCAACGAAATCAATACCATTGCGTCTGTCTCGTCTTCCAGATTCTGGTAGTATATTTACTTTGTCAAACGGACTCCGTATGGAGAAGATATCGCGATCTGTTCATCAAGCCAAACACGAAATTTTTTTGATGCTGACTGTACAGTCCATACAATCCGTATGGTCTGACGTGGCAGGGCCATACAGACCGTACGATGACATGTCAGGTGGTGATGTGGCCGGTATTAGTTGGTTGAAAGTTGGCGAATCAGGAGATGAAACATGTCCTTTGGGTGGAAAATGGTATGAGGACACGTGGCCCAATCCATGGGCGCCACGTGTCACTCATTGTTTGGGTGTGGTTGTTATGTAAAAATGTTTGAAGTCTGTGGGGTTCGACCCCCAGACCTCCCACACTGCATAGTCTTAACAAACCTCGGTCGACCGTTAGGTTACGCTTTGTGCCTTGTTATGTATGTCAACGTATATATATTTAAGTTTGATTGTTGTTTAAATGGAAAGGGGGTCGGGCCGGGGCTTAGCCCCGACCCATGGTCCTATTACATAGCATGTGATCGATTGGTATGTGCGTGTGACCATTATACCTATTTCGCGGTTGTATGGTGTGTGGCCCCATTTCAAATGGGCGTGGAACTCGGTCACATGGGTTTACATGTGACCATGTATGGAGCACGGGAAAGTTAAACGGTCAAACAGTTGTAACCTTTGTTAACCACTTTTTATCAAAGCACGAGGTCACATGACCCATATGCCCAGGTGCCTAGGAAGTTAGGGGTTGGCGCCCCCTTAACCGTTCTATGGTTTGCACCATTGGCACGGTTGCACCCGGTGCTAGGTTTTCACGCTTTAAATTGCGTGTGATCCAGGTTCAAACAAGAGGGGTGCGTTTTGTAGATTCAGATACAGCAAGCTTGAGGAGGGGGACTTCCAGGAGGCCTAACTTCTTCGTTTTACGACCGATTGAGGTGCCAAAATAGCCCAGACAGGGGTTTTTGGACGCTCTAAAGCCATTGGAGCAGTCATTTTGTCATTTTGAGCATTGTAAGACATGTTTTTGAGCACTTTTGAGAAATTAATAATAATGATCCATTGGAAGTTGGACCAGGAGATGTAGCCCAAGAGAGGGGTGAACTCCTTTATCAATTGTTGTGCTTATGTGTTTATGTTCAATGATTATGCTACTATCTATGTGTAGTTTTCATAAGTAATCTTTTAATATATGTGTTGCAAACTGATCCATTTTTTTTAAACACATAACATTCACTTGCAATAATTTTCAAGTTTTTCAAGTCTTCTTCATTTTTAGATCAAGTTGGTATCAGAACACTGGTTTTTGAAGACTTGATTGTTTGCAAGTTTTGTTTCTGATGCTCACAAGGTTGAAACTCACAAGAGGAGAAGGTCAACTTGTGGAGCCAA
>ML798283.1:268221-305273 GCA_009831015.1 Picea engelmannii | reverse complement strand
ATCAACATCATAAGAGAAGCGCATTCTTCTCTTATTGCTGGTCATTTTGGTGTAGGCAAGACAGTGGCTAATTTGCAAAGATACTACTACTGGCCTAAGATGAATGAAAGTGTTTCACGATATGTTCGAGGATGTTCGTTGTGTGCTACAAATAAACCTAGTAATCGAAAGTTGTGTTTGTACACTCCACGTCTAGTTCCTTCTCGACCTTGGGAAAGTATTTCCATGGATTTTGTTGGTGGTTTACCTATGTCGAGAAGAGGTCATGATTATCTTTATGTTGTGGTTGCTCGTTTTAGCAAGATGTGTATTTTGATGCCTTGTACTAAGTAGGTAACAACAGAACAAATGGCACAGTTGTTCTTTCAAAATGTTTGGGTGCATTTTGGTTTGCTTAAGTCCATTATTTCTGATAGGGATTCTCGATTTGTTGGAAGTTTTTGGTCGAGTTTGTGGGTACTCATGGACACCAAGCTTAAAAAGAGCACAACTTTTCATTCGCAAACAGATGGTCAGACAGAGGTGGTGAATCGTACAGTGGTGCATCTTCTTCGTGCTTATTGCAGCAAGCATCCTAAACTTTGGGATGAACATTTACACTACATTCAACATGCATACAATCGAGCTAAGCACTCTTCGACGCAAACGTCGCCATTTGAAGCATGTTTTGGCTATTTGCCCAAGTCTCCTTTAGATTTTATATTTGGGAAAGATATTGCTGTCGATGGTCAATATGACATTGATAGGGAAAAGAATTTCATTGAACAAATTCATTCGATACATCAGGTGGTGCAAAAGCAGTTGGAAAAGAGTCAGGCCAAGTACAAGACAAGACATGAAAAGCATCATGTTGATCACAGTTTTGAAGTTGGAGATGAATTTTGGCTTTACATCAACAAGGAGAGGCTTAAAGGAGAAGGTAAAAAGTTGAAACCGATTCGATATGGTCCTTTCAAGATTGTTGACAAGATTGGTAACAATGCTTTTCGTTTAGATTTGCCTCCTTATATGCAGATGTATGCAGTTGTTAATGTTGAGAATTTGAAGTTGTATGAGCCTCCATTGATTGATGATCAAGGAGAGCATTTTCAGATTCCTTCTATCGATGATTTTTCTCCAGAGTATCTAACAGAACTGCAGGAAGACGCCATCCTTGACAGGAGGATGCGAACTTCGAAACGAGGAAATGTGGAGTATTTGCCAGTTGGTCTTAAAGGGATGAATCCAAGCAAGGCCAAGTGGATTGAGGTTGGAAGGGTGAGGGAAATTTACCCTCATCTTCACATATAATAAGAATAGTCTTTTGGAGGTCCAAAAGCTTCCCAATGGGGAGGTGTGATCAGGAGATCAAATTTTGCTCAAATTTCAAAGTGCTCAGAATGCAACGAAATCAATACCATTGCGTCCATCTCGTCTTCCTGATTCTGGCGATATATTTACTTTCTCAAATCGACTCCGTATGGAGAAGATATCGCGATATGTTCATCAAGCCAAATAGGCAAAACTTTTGATGCTGAATGTACAGTCCGTACTGTCTGTACGGTCTGATGTGGCATGGCCGTACAGACCATATGATGATGTGTCAGGTGGTGATGTGGCCGGTATTGGTTGGTTGACAGTTGGCGAATCAGGAGATGATACGTGTCCTTTGGGTGGAAAATGGTATGAGGACACATGGCCCAATCCATGGGCGCCACGTGTCACTCATTGTTTAGGTGTGGTTGTTATGTAAAAATGTTTGGAGTCCGTGGGGTTCAACCACCGGACCTCCCACACTGGATAGTCTTAACAAACCTCGACCGACTGTTGGGTTACGCTTTGTGCCTTGTTATGTATGTCAATGCATATATATTTAAGTTTGATTGTTGTTTAAATGGAAAGGGGGACGAGCTGGGGCTTAGCCCCGACCCGTGGTCCTATTACATAGCATGTGATCGATTGGTATGTGCATGCGACCATTATACCTATTACGCGGTTGTATGGTGTGTGGCCCCATTTCAAATGGGCACGAAACTCGGTCACATGGGTTTACATGTGACCATGTATGGAGCGTGGGAAAGTTAAACGGTCAAATGGTTGTAACCTTTGTTAACCACTTTTTATCAAAGTGCAAGGTCACATGACCCATACGCCCAGGTGCCTAGGCAGTTAGGGGCTGGCGTGCCCTTAACCGTTCTACGGTTTGCACCATTGGTGCGATTGCGCCCGGTGATGGGTTTTCATGCTTTAAATTGCGTGTGAGCCATGTTCAAACAAGAGGGGTGCATTTTGTAGATTCAAAGACAACAAGCTTGAAGAGGGGGACTTCCAAGAGGCCTAACTTCTTCGTTTTTCGACCGATTGAGGTGTCGAAAGAGCCCAGACAGGGGTTTTTGGATGCTCTAAAGCCATTGGAGCAGTCAGTTTGTCAGTTTGAGAATTGTAAGACATGTTTTTTTAGCACTTTTGAGCAAGTAATAATAATGATCCATTGGAAGTTGGACCAGGAGATGTAGCCCAAGAGAGGGGTGAAATCCTTTATCAATTGTTGTGCTTATGTGTTTATGTTCAATGATTATGCTACTGTCTATGTGTAATTTTCATAAGTAATCTTTTAATCTATGTGTTGCAAACTGATCCATTTGTTTTAAGCACATAACATTCACTTGCAATAATTTTCAAGTTTTTCAAGTCTTCTTCATTTTTAGATCACCTAGATAGAGGTCAAGAGAAGGAAACAATGGCCCTATTATGATGGATGAAGAATAGATCAAGGAAATAATGGATAGAGTGAGAAAGATGCGTAGCGGAAGACTCTACCAATGTAACATCAATAGGAAAAAGAGAGCAGTAGCCAAGCGGGAAGGCTTAGAAAGTGATGAAAAAGAGGTAGAGGATCTTCATTCTACTAAGCATATTGAGGAAGTCTTGTGCGGCGCATATGACAGAAAAACCATAGGTCAGGGGTCTAGCACTGAAGAAGGCTCTCCATTCCAGATATGAATTAATGTGGAACCCACAACCCCATGTGAGACTAAGACATCATAAAGGAAATAATATTTTATACAACCAACAATTATTGGAAGAAGTATTCCAATAGGTCAAGGGACCAGTGGAAATTCAAGTAGAATTACAAGTTTAGCTAGCAGTAGTTAGTTATCTACACCGTTCAGAGGTGGTAATACATATTTTACAATGGTCGGAGAATATATAACCATTCGGTTGCCATAATTTTGATGGAGAAGGGTCGGAGGATCCAAAGAAACATTTATTCATTTGTGAAAATATTTGGGAATCTAAACATGGCATAGATCAAGACACAAAAGTGGCTCAACTTGCAATTACATTCAAAAACCATGCACTGGACTGGTTTATGATTCTAGCAGTAAACAATCCACAGGAAACATTGAAAACCATTGCAGACATGAAGAAGGCACTAATAAATGAGTTCCGATGACCGAGTTTAGAAGATCAATTTATGAATGAGATGATAGAAATCAAACAGAAGCCAAGGGATTCATCTTGGGAAGTCGATCAAAAGTTCAAGATATTGAAAGGTAAGTTGAAATTTATTATAACAAACATGAAACATAGACATCTATTTATACATTCATTATTACCATATTTTAAATATCCATTGAGACAACAAAAGTTCTAGACTCAGGTTGAGGCTCTGCAAACAACCTTAGAATTGGAAGAGAATCAGTATAAACATATAGGTCCAGTTGTAGAAGAGTTGAGAGATGATATTAATAATATAAAATTTCAATTGAATCAAAAAAAAGTAAAGGAAAAGAGGGGAGTTGTTTGGTGCACCATAAAAATGAGTGCCCAACATTTGCGCAATATTTGGGAGCAGGACTGTTGAATCCTTTACCTACAGGAGGAGTATGGTGTGAAATCGGTAAAACACCTGGACATGATCCCTATCATTTTCCACTGATGCAAAAATACCAAACATTTCCTAAGAGCACATTATGTAATTTTTGCAAGTCTATATGAAATGAGGATAAGGATTGTAGAACCATGGAACTTATTAAGGAAAGGACTTCATATTATTATAGGATCAAGGTTGAACTAGTGATAGGTCCACCTGTGCAACAGTATAATAATGTGAAAAAGTTTGCAGCTGCACCTCAATATAGTCAAGTACCACATACACAAAACGTAGATAATCAAGGCAAAATCGAAGGATTCAGAAGAGGAGGACGTGGAAGAGGAGGATTTGGAAGAGGCGGAGGCCCAGTCACCTGCCATAATTTTCAATAACCTAGACATTATGCAAGGGATTGAACACCTCCACCAATGACATGCATGTACTGTTATGCAACAGATCATACTACTGAAGACTGTTCGACACTTCTAACAAAGATACAGGAAACAAGGAATCATAATAACTAGAATGTTCAATGGATTTCCACAGAAACTAGAGAAGATGATGGGAAAAAGATCAATATAGTTACTCGATATGGAACCAATATAGAAGTAGATGCAGTAAATCATAACTAGAACCAACACCAGTGGGTCATAAAGAATACAACACCTCAACATCATTTTGATGCGCGCAAGAAGAAAGAGACATTCATGGAGGACAAACAAGAAATTTTGTAGGAGAATATTGTTTCTACTTCAAATGCACAACCAGGATATGATGTGTCAATATATGATATTCCTCATCCATATGATCATACTAGTGGATATTAGTCTTCAGAAAAGGTAATTAACCTAAGAAATTTTTTGTTATCTTGCTTGAAGTTATTGAATGATAAAACATTTATACAAGTGTATCAAGTTTTTTTAGAAAAATGCAATTTTGGAGAAGATATACAACTATAACAAAAGAAAGTAAATAATGTCCATAGGAAGACAATAAACAATAGAGAGTTCAGAATAAATGAAAATATTGGAGACTTTAACATGGGTGAAATCATATTAGATTTGGGATTTGAGGTAAATGTTCTTCCTAAGAAAACATTGGAATGCATGGGGGAACCTACACTGGGATATTCACCTATTTGACTGAAACTAGAAAACCAACATAGGGTGATACCAATTGGTCGATTGAAAGGAATACCAATGGATTTATATGGTGTGCACACTATGGAAGACTTTGGGGTAATTGATATAGTGGATAATACTACACCTTATCCAACATTGTTGGGATAGGATTGGGATTTTGACAATCAAGCTATCATCAACTCGAAGACCAGGAAAATGATTTTTGAATCGGGAGAATATAGAGTCATAGAACCATTAGATCCTTCAGAAGGTGGCATATATGTTGAGCCAATGACAAACAATTTCATCATAGAAGAGATAAATCAATTTTATAGAACTATTGTGTGCGAGGAAGATTACATTAATCTAAGAACATATGGAATGCTTAGTTGGAGAAGAATCAATTCTTGTGATTTAGATTATGACATAGGACTGGAGAATTGGAAACAACGATTACATGATATATCTACCAGAAGGTGTGAAAGAATGACACACATACTAATATTGGTTGGCACAGGGGTAAGAGAACCTCCAAGTTTGTATGGTCATAATGATTTAGAATAATTATTGACAAAATTTGAATTTGAAATCCTGGAAAGTCAAAGGTTACCAATTTTGGACATTACCTTGAAAGCAACACTTGCACATTGGCTGGGTACTCGTAAAGAAAATATACAAGATTGGTATCAATGCAAAATATTACTACGCATCAGATTTGGTGCAGAACGGGAGAATACATATATGCATAAATATGATGGAATAGGAAAACTCAGAGAACATATAGGCAGATGTAGAGCCCAATGGATATTGGTACCACCATAGGAATGGCCACATCACTTTATCCATACATTCAAAGTCATACCAACAAATTGTTATACAAAATTGGAACTGCATAGAGGAACTGGAGCGGAGTTGCAACAAAATTTTGTAATCATGTTTGCATTTGAACTTGAGAATCCAATGATGGATGCAACAACGAAGTTTATAAAAGAGAATATTTTTGAAGAAAATGAAGTTGAAAATGTAACATGTTATTGGAATCAGAATAGACAAACAATTATAGAGTTGTTACACTATTACCACGTTGCATAAGATGACCCAACGGAAGAAAACTCGCGTGATATTCAGATAACAAAAGTTGAAGGGGAAAGAGAAGTAGAAGGTCCAAATTTACAGTCAAAAGCATTTGTTGCACCACTAAAGATAAAGAAGCTAAATATTGAAAGAGAAGAGAATCCAAAGATTGCAAGTATTGGTGGCTATTGGGATAACCAGACAGTGGAAAGAATAACAAATTTATTGCATGAATATAGTGATCTATTTCCAATGACGTTTTCATAAATGAAAAGGGTAGTAGGATAACTTGGAGAAATGAAGATTCCTTTACGACCACATGCCAAACCAATAAGACAAAGACCATATAGGTTGAATCTAGTATATAAATAGAAAGTTAAGGAAGATATTGATAAAATGTTAGAAGCTTGGCATGATAGACACATTAAGAAGAAAAAATTTAAGGAAGGAGATCTGGTTCTCCTCTATGACAACAATTACTTACAACACCCAAGAAAATTAAGGATGCATTCTCTAGGGACGTATGAGATAAAATCTATCACAGATGGAGATGTTGTTCAATTGAAGGATATAGCAGGAAAAGAGATACAAGGATTGGTTAAAGGAAGATGACTGAAACTATATAGGGACAGTCGACCCAGTAACCCTTAGTAGTTGCAAAACAAGAAAATACAATTGTACATAGTGTATATAGTAGAAGTTGGAAGAGAAAGAATTTTTTTTTGGAAAAACAAGAAAAATACAAAAAGATGCATTAGATGGATACGTGTTAAACATGAAGTTAGATGATACAGTGTGCATAAGATATAAATTTGTATGAAAGTACAGGTATACACTATGCACCAGAGAAAGGTAACTAGACATAAAAAGTAGTGCACCGGTATAGAAAGCAGTCGGAAAAAGGAAAAGACAATGATCTGAAAACTACGATGCGACAAAGAATTTATGCATGACCTATAAAAGAAAAAAAGGTGTAAGGTAAATCCTCATTGTGACTTTGTGAAAATGAGAGCTAAAGAATAAAATTTAGTGCAAATAAGTGATTCTGGGGTATCTAGTTACAATTCAAAGAAACTCATCCAGATTTAGTAGAATGGTGCCACCAAAGTTTGTATCTCCTAATCAGATTTCAAGGAAAACACACAGTGTCGCGATGTCACCACAAGATACAATAGACAATGGGGAAAAAAATAAATAGGAAAGAGTAGTGGACATGGACACAATTCCATCACCAGTCATCGAGCCACGTAGTCCCATGATTATAGAAGAACAACAAATTTCGGCAACAGAGGAAATGGATATCGACACGCAGGGAGAAACACAAAACCCTAGCATAGAGAAGAAACCTATGAAACAAGTTGGATTAGACATAGAAGAACCTCATGTAGAGTTGAATGAAGAAAATGATGAAATAAAAGAGTCTAATAAATTACAACACGGTGTAGCATAGTGACGCAGACCCCCGACCCTTAGGCCGAGATCCGCGCAGGATCGATCTCCACAACTGTGCTAAGCTGGAACAACTTAGTCGATTCTTGCTATAACCCAAACGATCCATAGGTCCTTTAGAAACCCCACATATGAGAACAAGCACAAGGTGTGAGATTCACCTCCTCCAGCGACCACGTCGCTATGACCTCAAGCCAAGCCAAATAGGCACCTTTCGCATTTCGCAACTTCGGGGTTTTCAACGCAAAGTGTCCGGCTCCTTGTCCTCAGAATTTCTAAAATTCCGAAGTCTGAAAGGGTCTAACGACTGCTTGGCTCCTCCCTTAAAACTTATCCACGTGACCCGGTCCTATGACCTGGTGTTATTCCTCCGAATGCTTTCAGGGTTTCACGATATCACGAGTCGGGACTCCCTGTCTCACAACTCCTTCACTCTTAAACTCCTGGTTGTCGAAATGTTGAAAAGGGATTAATGTCTCTGGCTCCTCCCTCAGCCTCTGTCCATGTGACCACCACTCTGTGACCACACTCTTAACATCAAAGTGTTACCGACTTTCATGATTCAGGGAATCGTGATGCAAACATTCCTCCTTTCTTGTTCGAATCCTCGGTCCACGAAATGTTGAAATCTCTCTGCTGAGAGATCAACGGCCCAAGTCCTTCTGGAACCGATGACCATGATCTAACTAGATTGACAACTCAAAATATTTCGGGCCTTTTCCCGAAACCTTGACCGCTTTCCATGTGTCCTCCTGTGGACAGTCACGATGCTTTCAGGATTTTGTCAAGTCCTATCCTTTGCTTCTACAAGGGTTAAATCTTTTTCTCCTCTTTCTAGATCCGATGGATATCGTTCCTTTACGCGATATCTGATGGCCATGATATGATCTTATGTGCACCTCCTAGGGAATAAATCTCGTGCATGTATCCTTGATCCAACGGCTCTTGGGCCACTGCGCTCTAGATTCGACGACTACTACGATTTAGCTATTTTGGTGATTGTAAGTATGGGGTGCATCCTCCTTTGCTCCTCCAAACCCCCGATTCCCAAATGTGTGGGTATCCAAGGGTTTAAACCCCCTGCACCTTTGCCTGATCCAATGGTTTTCAGGTATTGGTGTTAGATCTAACGGTTCAAATCTATCCTCCTTGTGCTCTCTCCTCCTGTGTGCCTGGACATAGATTCAACGGTCCAGATATTTCCTCCCAGTGCCGATCCAATGGCAGTTGTTCTCCTCCTCCTAATATTGTGCCTCTTCCCTTCCCTTGGAATAAATTTGACGCTTGAAGGTCTCGGCCTTTAATGCTTCCCTTCTGAGCCCAATTCCTTTGGGTCTTGTCTGCGTTATATAAATTCTTCCCCTCCTGAGCTTAGTCAACTCAGAAACCTCGAAAGGTTTCTCGACCTTCTGCTCCTTTCTTCTGTTGATCTGTGCACAAAGGAACCGTTCCTCCTGAGCTTCGGGACTTAGAATAAGTCCACCCTCGCACACTCCTTATGCTGCTGAGATTTCCTCAATCTCAGATCCAAAGTATTTCTTGAAAATAACTGCTTCATTCCCTCTTGGCATTCCTTTTCTCAATGCACACCTTGCAGAGCCCACAGAGTGTTCAGTAACTATGGTTGTCTTCAAACTCGACACTTCCCTTTCCTCAGAACTCAAAATAGATTTCCCTAGTGCACTCTATGCACTCGCTCGATGCCCTCCTGGAAGAGCTCTACAAAACCTCATATGTTTTGTCTTCCCTCTCTGTGATCTCCTCTGCACAATCTCTCCTTTAATATGTTCAGTGATCTTGTGGGTTTTCCTTTGAGTCCAATATTTCCTCTTGTGCACCCTCCTGGCACGTCTTTGCCTAAATTCCGCAGAATTCAGAAGTGCACTCTATGCACTGGCTTACAAAACCCACAGTGTTCTGTCATGCAACCTCTTGCATGAAGCCACAAAGAACCAGACGTGAAATCAAAGAACTCAGAGACAGTAAATTTTGTCTATCTTTGCAAATTAAAATCTACTCATACATCTACAACATATCATAACATACACAGATGACATTCATGAAAGACACATAAACACATAGAAACACATATATGCAAGAAAAACTACTTTGTATTAACATCAAAGTTTGATTACAATGTGTTCGAGCTCGGACTGTAACATAGTCTCATCTCTCTCTCTCTCTCTCTCTCTCTCTCTCTCTCTCTCTCTCTCTCTCTCTCTCTATGTATTCTCTACTTCTATGCCTTCTCTACCAACTAATGCCTATGGATACAAAGGATATTTTTACAAAAGGGGGCTCCTCGAGTGCTTCCCTCCATCCTCACCAACTCTCATTAATTACAATGAATTACATTGAATGGACCATCTAATCTGAATTGGATCTATATCCCCATAAACCTATCATCCATTAAGGCAACACCAACTACAACATTCTCAAAGGCATGTCTTCGGCTCTACCAGCCTTACAAACATTTAATACATTAAATTCAAATTTGAAATTTGAAAGTGAGAGGGTTGCGCCTCTCTTCTCCATTGAACACGTGTTGGGTGTGTTGGTTGGCAGGCACTTGATGACGTTGGAGCAATGCTCCTACATCATACTCCTCGGCTGCAAAAAAAATCATGAGCTCCTTCTCATGAGCTTCCCAGCACCGCTATTGAAATCCACCTGGATCCCAAACAATTCTCTGGAGCTGTCCATCTACTCCACTGCTTCACTGCTACTGTTGAATCTGTTTCCTTGCTGCTATGGAAGGTTCTCCTCTGCTCAGCTCCTCCTCACTGGCAGTTTCTGCTGCTGACCTCAACATTAACCTTCTAATCTTCTCAATCTCCTCGTCTAGATTCTCCCATGGATGCCTTTCCTTTTGCATCATTCTCTGCTGCACTCCTTCCCTGCAAATGGGTAGATCATCCTGAACACCCAGACTATCTTCTTCCTTTGTGGCCTCAACTTGCCACCCTGCTACAAAATTCAGCTATGCAGTCTTATATTCTTGATTGATCTATTGTTCATTCATCTGCTCTAACATACTTGCTTCTACCATTTAGCCTTATGCTGTTTGAATTCCATCTTCCTCCAGCTGCTCCTCAGACTGGAATTCTCCTTCATCTTCTACTTCATGCCTCAACACTGCAGTTATTATCTGTTCATCTCCCTAGCTGAAATTTTTGAGAAATTTCTCTGAATTCTCTTCTCTCGAAATCTCCATGACTTTCTACTCATGGCATTCATCGATTGGCTTTGGATGGTTTAACCAATACTCCAACATTTCTAACTCCTTCTCCCATGGAGTGAGTATCTTAACTGTCTGCTCCTATTATTTTCCTTGGGTAGCTTCTAATATCTGCTCCTTCATCATGAAAGTCTCTGATGGTTGTCGTTCCTTTTTCATACATGCATCATAGACACAGTTAACTTTAAAATAATTTGGCCCCATGGCCTCCTTCTCAGATTCTTGTTGCACTATACCCTCATGTGCAACACTTGTATTAGCCTCTACTGGACTATTTGGCAGGAATACTCGAATTCCCCCAATCATCAGAATACTTTTCTGACCTTCCTTCTCTATAAGCGCCTCTTGTTGATATGAACTCACCTATGAGTTCATCTACTCTCCCTTGCCCACCTGGCAGTATGGGATTTTTCTGTTTCCCACCTGGTAGTCTATGAGATCAATCAATCCCATCCCCATCAACGCTCCTTGCTGACATGAACTCATTTCTGAGCTCCCGATACTTTCAAATAGTCTCATCTCCTTCTCCCTTCCCACTTGGAAGATTGGGAATTTTCTGTTTCCCACTTGGCATTCTATGAAATCCTCCAGTGATCTCATTTGATTCTCATCGTCATTGAGATTTCTACTAGTCTCTAGTTCACAAGTGTGAACCACTCCTTCTCTATCACCAAAGCTTCTAACATGCCTTAGTCATTCCTTCAGCAGTCTCCACTACCTTCGGGCCAATAA
This sequence comes from Picea engelmannii, assembly GCA_009831015.1. Lineage (NCBI taxonomy): Eukaryota > Viridiplantae > Streptophyta > Pinopsida > Pinales > Pinaceae > Picea > Picea engelmannii. The sequence goes on along the minus strand of ML798283.1, from coordinate 293,803 downwards.
ATACTGAATTGGCCACTTTACCCTTCTCTTTATGGGCCATTCATATACCCAATGCGGCTTTGCATCCTACTGCATCTGCAGTGAAATCTCTTCCATTCTCTCCCTTATCTTAGTGAGCTCTTCGTCCATCTCATATTTTCTCTGCTACTAGTGGTTATTCTTTCCATCTCATCCATGGCCTTCAGTAGCCATCTTCTTTTTCCTGTCTACCCTCCTTCCAAACTTGTTGCTGTCACTCTGCAACCGTGAGTGCTTCTAGCCTTTCCTACAGTCCTCCTGACTATTTATTGACTGTTGCACACCTCGCAACAATCATCTCATAGCTTCAAAAATCTGTCTTCATTTTCCTCTGGCTCCCTCTACCTACAATATATAGACAAAAAGTGGCTCTAATACCACACTGACACAGACCCCCAACCCTCAGACGGAGATCTACGTAGGATCGATCTCCACAACTGTGCTAAGCTGGAACATCTTAGTGGGTTCTTGTTGTAACCCAAACGATCCACAGGTCCTTTGGAAACCCCACTTGTGAGAACAAGCACAAGGTGGGAGCTTCACCTCCTCTAGCAACCACGTCGCTATGACCTTAAGCCAAGCCAAATAGGCACCTTTCGCATTTCGCGACTTCGGGGTTTTCAACGCAAAGTGCCCGGCTCCTTGTCCTCAGAATTTTTGAAATGCCAAATATCGAAAGGGTCTAACAACTCCTTGGCTCCTCCCTTAAACCTTCTCCGTGTGATCCGGTCCTATGACCTAGTGCTATTCCTCCGAATTCTTTCGGGGTTTCATGATATCGTGAGTCAGGACTCTCTGTCTCACGACTCCTTCACTCTTGAACTCCTGATTGCTGAAATGCCGAAAAGGGATTAACGACTCTGGCTCCTCCCCTAGCCTTCATCCACGTGACCACCACTCTATGACCACATGCTTAACGTCAAAGTGCTACCATCTTTCGTGATTCCAGTAATCATGATGCAAGCGTTCCTCCTTTCCCGTTTGAATACCCAGTCCATGAAATGTCAAAATCTCTCTACTGAGAGATCAACGGCCCAGGTCCTTCTGGAACCAACAACCATGATCTAACTGGATCGATGGCTCAAAATCTTTCAGGCCTTTTCCCGAAACCTTGATTGCTTTACACGTGTCCTCCTATGGATAGTCACGATTCTTTCAGGATTTTGTCAAGTCCTCTCTTTTTCTTCTATGAGGATTAAACCTCATTCTCCTCTTTCCAAATCCAATGGCTATCGGTCCTTTACATGAGATATGATGGCCATGATCTGATATTATGTGCACCTCCTAGGGACTAAATCCCATGCATGTATCATTGATCTAGAGGCTCTCGAGCCACTGTGCTCTAGATCCGATGGATGGCGTGATTTTTCTATTTCGGTGATTGCAAGTATGGGGTGCAACCTCCTTTGCTCCTCCAATCCCCTGATTCCCAAATGTGTGGATATCCAAGGGTTTAAACCCCCTGCGCCTTTGCCTGATCCAATGGTTGTCGGGTATTGGCATTAGATATGATGATTCAGATCTATCCTCCTTGCGCTCTCTCCTCCTGTGTGCCTGGATGTAGGTTCAATGGTCTAGATATTTCCTCCCAGTGCCAATCCAACGTCATCTATGCTGCTCCTCCTGAGCTTGCGCCTCTCCCCTCCCCTTGGAATAAATTTGACACTCGAAGGTCTCGGCCTTCGATGTTTCCCTTGCGATCCCAGTTCCTTTGGGTCTCGTCTGCATTATAGAAATGCTTCCCCTCATAATCTTAATCAACTCAGAAACCTCGAAAGGTTTCTCGACCTTCTGCTCCTTTCTTCTGTTGCTCTGTGCGCAAAGGCACTGTTCCTCCTGATCTTTAGGACTTAGAATAATTACACCCTCGCAAACTCCTTGTGCTGCTGAGATTTCCTCAATCTTAGATCCAAAGTATTTCTTGAATAGAAATGCTTCATGCCCTCTTGGCATTCCTTTGCTCAATGCACACCTTGCAAAGCCCACAGAGTGTTCAGTAACTCAACACTTCCCTTTCCTCAAAACTCGAAATAGAGTTCCCTGGTGCACTCTATGCACTCGCTTGATGCCCTCCTGGCAGAGATCTACAGAACCTCGGACGTTTTGTCTTCCCTCTCTATGCTCTCCTCTGCACAGTCTCGCTTTTAGGATGTTCAGCAATCCTGGGGGTTTTCCTTTGAGTCATAAATTTCCTCTGGTGCGCCCTCCTGGAATGTCTCTACCTAAATTTTGAAGAATTCAGAAGTGCACTCTATGCACTGGCTTACAAAACCCTTAGTGTTCTGTCATGCAACCTCTTGCATGAAGCCACAAAGAACCAGATGAGAAATCAAAGAACTCAGAGACAGTAAATTTTGTTTATCCCTGCAAATGCAAATCTACTCATACATCTACAACATATCATAACACACATAGATGAAATTCATGAAAGACACATAAACACATAGAAACACATATATCCAGGAAAAAATGCTTTGTATTAACATCAAAGTTTGATTACAATGTGTTTGAGCTTGGACTGTAACATAGTCTCAGCTCTCTCTCTCTCTCTCTCTCTCTCTCTCTCTCTCTCTCTATGCACTCTCTACTTCTATGCCTTCTCTACCGACTAATGCCTACAGATACAAAGGATATTTTTACAAAAGGGGGCTCCTCGAGCACTTCCCTCCATCCTCACCAACTCTTATTAATTACAATGAATTACATTGAATGGGCCATCTAATCTGAATTGGATCTAGATCCCCATAAACCTGTCAACCATTAAGGTGACACCAACTACAGCATGCTCGAAGGCATGGCTTCGTCTCTACCGGCCTTACAAACATTTAATACATTAAATTCAAATTTGAAATTTGAAAGTGAGATGGTTGTGCCTCTCCTCTCCATTGAATGCATGTTGGGTGTGTTGGTTGGCAGGTGCTTGATGACGTTGGAGTGATGCTCCTGGATCACATAGCTAGCACAACAATCAAAGGAACAAGTACAGTTTGAGGATGTGACGAACCAGCAAGACTCAGACACAGAATAATATGAGGAAGAGAACCAGGTAGAAATGGTAGGGCCATTAGAAGGACAAAAGAAGACTAGGGAAAAACCTGTTGTGCCAAGAACACCAATAAAATAGGAGTTAACACTATCATTGCCACAAATACCTTATGGAGTCAAAGTAGTTGGTGATCATGTTAGGGTCTGTTAAACTAAATTAGGGAAGACATAGGGAAGTTCCCCGACTTTGTGCAACAAGTGTACATGGATATTAGATGAGAGGTTTCATTTGGGGATTCCATTTTGGAGCCGAAGCAGTGGATTGTAGAACTTTATAACACATGGATCATGAACCTGCTAGAGATTCCTCACTCTCAGAAAGGAAAATATGTAAATGACTACGTCAAAAAACTATTGGCACTAGTACATGGAGGCATCTTATGGATGGAGAGGCATGTATCCATAGATGTATATTTAATCGCATAAATAATAGGTTTACCAACAGATGGCAAAAAACCAGAGAAATACATGGATGATAAAACCAAAGAGAAATCTCTGGCATATGATATCAAGAACAAATATGGGACTGAAAGAGGTTCCAGGGGAATGGTCATTAGAAATATAAATGATCCAGTAATAAAGTTTGCGAAAAAATTTATGATATGTAAACATTTGAGGAAATGTCGCAAGGAGGAATCCCTTGCAAGAGTAATAGTAGCAGTCATGTAGTGTGCAAAGGGGAGTCTACCCAGCTGATCTCCTTATCTATTAAATCTATTCTTGCAGGATTGCAAGGATGCACACGATTTAGGTACATATTTTCACTAATCATGGTTAATTATATTGATATCCTTGGTTGGGTATGTAGAACCAAAATATAGTGGATTTTACTAGAGGCTAGGAAAGTGTCATGCAATGAAATATACAACATTATGGAACACTTCAGATTCTAAGAAAAGGAAGGAAAATTATAGCATGTTCTTCATGATGTTTGATGATATGCAGGAAAATATAGCTAATACATGGAGAATACCACCAGAAGTGGTGACAAAAAATCAAGGAATAGCATATTTTAAGGCTTCTAGACATAACATGTGGATCCAGGCCAAAAGGGGTCCTACGAAGGAGTGGTTACAGTTGATATACTATGTTACATGAGAATAAATGCAATCGGGAATGAAGGACTTTCCTAAAGAATGGAAGGTGCCAATGATTCCAAATAAGGTATCAAAAACTAAACCGTAAGCAGAGTTTGTCCCTTCAAAGAAGTCAACCAGTCCAGCTGCAAATATAAGGAAATAAACAATGTGCGCAAAAGAAATTAGGGGTAGTATAGAAATTAGAAAACCTAGGTAGAAGACTATTATCCCCAAGGCTCTAGCTAAGGAAAAGGAGTGTGTAGTAGAACTAAATGGAAGAGTGAAAAAATATACTAATACTCCTATGCCAAAGGAAACAGGAGGTGGAATTCTCCTAGAGATGGATATACGAGTTACAACTGTGCAGACAAAGACTCTTCCATTGAAAAGAAAAATATTACAGGAAACATGATAGAAAAATAAAATGAAAGCGCACAAGGAGGTTCCTCAACTTACATTGACAGAAGATGATGTAGAGTTAGTCATGGAGAAAGTACAGTCGTCGAAGGATTTGTGCAAAGTTTTCCATCATCTCATTCCTTTGTCGCTCAAGGGATTCCTCGAGAATTTTTTTGAAAGTATCTCATGTCCTGTTGTCTTTATTTTATCCCACCATGGATGGTTTCTTGGGAGTGTGAGAGAAGCTTTCCTTAAGAGAAAAATATTGAGACCCAACTCTCTATACCCTGACCGCGTCTGGGACATGCATTAAAAAAAATGCCAAGGAGCAGACTGATATGATACCACTGATCTGGATTTATGAGGAGAATGAAATGAAACCATAGATTTATAATATTAACAAAGAGACACAGTGAATAGTAATAGAGATACAATAAAACTTGACTTCTATTGAATAAGAAATATGCTAAAAAATGTAAAATGAAAACTAAAAACAAGCTTGCTAGAATGGTGGTATCTTATCTTTGAGAAGAGATGTGATGGCTACTCTCATTCGCAATAATATGAGTACAATGAGGATATGAAGGAACTTTTACAATAGACATGAATTTCCAAAACCATGTCCATCCAAAAACCTAACCCTAGGAGATGAAGAGCCAAAATTCATGTGGGTCATGTTGGGGTAAGTTAGTATATCAACTTCCTGAGGTTGTAACTTTTTCATACAATATTCAGTTAGGGCGCATGATATCTCATTGGAAAGGTATCGACAATGATAATAATTTAGGGGGATCAATAAGAGACTTTGGCTATAATTGAGGTTCCTAATCATGAAAATGTGTCGTTTAGGCCCTCAAAATGGCCCCTAAAGTTCAAGAACCGAAAAAATGCTAAAAATAATAAGTTTTCAAAAAAATATTTTGAGCCAACTAGACAAAGTGGGTGGCCACCAATATCCTCATAGATAAATACTACTCCCTTCAGAATAAATTGTCTCCATTGCATTGAGTTCCCCCATCATATGAGGAAATTTATGTTGAATTTGGCCCTGGGTGAGCCACTTTCCTTGGTGTAGGAGCTACCCTATTTTGACAACCAGATAAAGCTAAATCCCCTGCTAGAGATTTCCCTTGACCTATGTGTCCACAATGTGATCAATGGATTCATGTTCCATGCAATCAAGGTTGAGATCTATTGGTGTCAATTGTTTTTCTATCTCCAAGGTGTCCAATAATGGTGGAAAATAAAGTGGAAGGAGGTCCACATTGAATACTAGGTGCAATACAAGGAATGGGAGAAGGTTGAGCTCAAAATCATTATCACAGATATCCTTGGTGATGGTGTAGGTTCCATAATGGAGTGGAAGAATCTTTTGATGAGGCGCTGGAAGGCCTTCTTTCTACAAGTGCAAAAAAATTTTGTCTCCCACCTAAAACTAGTGTGGCACCCAATGTTGATCATGGTGCTACTTATACTTAGCATTAGACTTATGTAAAATATCTTGAACATGTTGGAAGATGTGCTAGATCTCCTCAATGAACCGGGTGGCTTTGTCAAATCCAGTTGGAGCATGCGATGAGTCTTCCTGGGTGTCCATAAGGGGTAGTGCAACATCCATGGGACCCAATGATTGAAATCCCAACCCCACCTAAAAGGGGATGTGGTCGGTTGATATATGTATGGCTTTGTTGTAGTTGTGTTGAACATAGGGAAGACTCTCATCCCAGGTGCGGGGGTGCTTGGAATTGTACATGAAAAATATGTTCACGATCATCTCGTTGATGAACTCATTTTGACCATCTGTCTAGGGGTGGAAGGAAGTGGACTTGGTGAGATTGGTGTCCAGCATTGACCAGAGGCTTGACCAGAATGTGTTGAGGAACCAAATGTTCTGATATGAGATAATGGTTTGTGGGATCCCAAAGTGTACCCACACTCATTAAAAGAATATCTTGGCAGTGGCTTCCCCTATTATGCTCTTCTTACAGGTGGCCATAATCACCATCTTGGAAAAATGATCAACAACCACAAAAACATAGTCATTTCCCCGCTTGGTGGATGGAAGGCCCAACATGTATTCCATTGAGATGGATTCCCATGGCCTGTCAAGAGTAGGAACAAGAGTGTATAGTTCTTGTTTCTTAATGGTTGTTTTGGAAATAGTGAAAGTAGTGCAGGACTAGATATACTTGTTGACATCTTGTCGAAGTTTTGACCAGTGGAAATGTCGCTGCAACACTGTGACTGTCGTTTCCACATCAAAGTGTACTGTCACATGACTATAGTGGGATTCCTAAATAATATTCGATCTCTCGCTTGATTTAATGCATAGATGGCCCAAATGGAACAACAACCTGTCTTGAAGATGGAAATTAGTGATAGTTGTGTTTGCGCCTAAAATCTAGTAGGTTTTAGTGAAGTCATGATTTGTTTCATAGAGGTGGGGCCATCTAGATGTATCATGGCTAAAAGAATTGAGCATTGTGGTGAGTGTCATGACTGAAGGTCAGCTGAGGCAATCAATGACTCGGTTGGTGCTTCCTTTTTTATCCTTGATGTTGAGGTCGAACTGCTGCAAATATGTGGACCACTTCTTATGGCTTTCATTCTGCAATTTTCCTTATGTCTGCATGAACTACAACAACCTATGATTAGTGTGGATGATTGTTGTTGGTTACTTGGGATAACCCAAGTTTTGATCTCAAATAGGTTTCCAAAAAAACCCTCAAAACTATCATCACTCTTGGTAAACCAAAAGGCAACGCTGCGCACAGAGTGAAAAGTGTAGTCTCACCCAAGATAGCTTTATGGGGGACTGCAATACTCAGGTGTTTGTAGTCTAGGAAGGAGTGAGGACTGTGTTTTGATTATTTTCCTTATGCATCAACGTCATTAATCATTCATCTACTTTTAGTATTCATTCATCATTAGCTTATGCACGCATGAGGTTACACTTAGATTTAACCATTCATTATTTAACTGATGATTAAAAAAGCAGTAAAAGCAATCATTCATAACCCATAGAACACAATATTTATCATGGTTCACCCCCTCCTGGGGCTACATCCACAAAGATCTATCTCTTCTACTCTTTTATTCATTTTGCTGCAAAATCTACGCTGCACACATTACATCTTCAGGATTACAATAAAAAAGGAGGTTAAGTACCCTCTAGGAGGCTGACTAGGTCACACCAAGCTCCACAACCTATGACCTAACCCTAAAAAATAGCTTATTCCATTCAACCACAATAAAAATTGACTTCACAATAATAAACAACCCACAAACACATAATAATCAAGCGAACTCAGCCTATACCTCCTAGGTATTTATTTATACTACTCTATTGGTTTATAGATGTTACAATATTCAAAAACCCTAACCCTAACATGGTTAGGCCTATTTGCATGCGTGCTAAACTGATTTTCCTCCTGCATGACTCTTTTCCTTCTTTTTTTGCATGTTGCTTTTCTTCCTCCTAAGGTGCATGCTCCAAAAATAGACCTTCTCTTCCAAAAATAGGTCTGCGTCCAAAAATAGATCTTTCTCCCAAAATATGCATCCACCAACAACTGTCTCCTTCTCGACAATGTAATGCCTCCAATGGAGGCAAGATTGTACAATGGAGTATATTTCTTTGTCATAAGTAGGTTACTTATAGACGACATCTGATAGTGTTTCACTATGACAATCCATGGGGTGGCCGTGTTGAGTGATGATTGCTCCCACAACACAGTCTGAATCATTTGTCTTGGTCTCAAAGGGATGTTGCAAGTTAGGTAATGAAAACAATCAGGTGGATCACAAGTGATTCTTTATATCATCAAACACTTTATGTTGGGACAGGCCCCACACAAATTTTTCCTTATCGCCACCTCTGGTTATTTGGATGAGGGCCCATGCAATATGGTAGAATCCCAACATGAATCTTCGATAGAAATTGGCAAGGACTAAGAAGCTTTGAATCTCATTGAGCATGGTTGGGGTTGGCCAATCAAGGATGAACTAGATCTTGGATGGATCAACATGCACACCATGAGAATCAACAATGTAGCCTAGGTACTAGACCATGTCCATGATGAAGGAGCATTTTTCCAAGTTGGCATATAGCTTGTGTTGTCATAGAGTATGCAGAACCTGTTGAATATACTACAAGTGTTCTTCCCAATTCTTGTTGTAGACGCGGATGTCATCTCCTTGAGATGATCAAGGAGATCGTCGATTTGAGGAATCGAGTATCAATTCCTGATTGTGATTTTATTTAGGGCTTGGTGATCAATGCAGAGTCACCAAGTCCCGTCTTCTTTCTACACTAGCACGATTGGGCTTCCACAAGGTGATGCTATTGGTTAGATGTGCCCCTTGTGGAGTAGTTCTTGGATCTGACGCTTGATCTCCTCATTTTCTAGTAGAGAGCGATGATAGAATGGATCATTGGGTAGTGGTGCACCTAGGGTCAGATCAATGGTATGCTTGACCTGACAGTGTAGAGGTACCCCAGTAGGTGATGATAATATGTCTTTGTATTTTTCCATGACCTTATCCACTTACTTCTTCTATGTGGAGAGGTTTTCTTCGGAGGCCATGGATGTGGCTGCAATCTTTCGCTCACTCTAAGAGCAAATCACGAACAAGACAAACTTCTTGGTCTGAGAAGTGACCTTCCTGCATTGCTTGGCAGAGATCAAGGAAACAAAACTAGGTATCCTAAAAAATTTCATGTTTAAATTAATAATAACACTGTGAGGCATAGACTCATATACATCATGACGTTTCCATAAATAAGGTTAGCCCAAAATACCATCACAAACTTCAAGGGGAGAAACATCACACAATACTTCATCTTTGAATGTATTGATGTCATATGACAGACGACATTGTTGGATGATGCAGAGATCGCTTCCTTGACAGATCCATCTAATGGTGTAGGGATAGAGGTGTGGCATTGTCGATGGTCGTCGAAGGATTAGTGCAAATTTATCCATCATCTCGTTCCTCTATCGCTCAAGTGATTCCTCGAGCAACATTTTGAAAGGATTTATTGTACTATTATATTTACTTTCTCCCACCATGGATGGTTTCTTGGGTGTGCAAGAGAATTTTTCCTCAAGAGAAACAAGCTCGAGACCCAACTCTCTATACCTTGACTGCGTCAGGGACATGCATTGAAAAAAATGATAAGGAGAAGATCGCTCTGATACCACTAATCTGGATTTATGAGAAAAACGAAATGAAACAATATATTTATAATATTAACACATATAAAAAGTGAACAATAACAGACATACAATAAAACTTGACTTCTAATAAATAAGAAATATGTTGAAAACTGTAAAATGTAGACTGAAAACATGCTTGCTAGAATGGTGGCAACTTATCTTTGAGAAGAGATGTGACGACTATGCTCATTCAAAAGAAGATGAGTATAATGAGGCTATGAAGGAAATTTTACAATAGACATGAATTTACAAAACCATAGACATCCAAAAACCTAACCCTAGGAGATGAAGTGATAAAAGTTACGTGGGCCCCATTGGGGTAAGTTACTACATCAACTTCTCGAGGTCGTAACGTTTGCATACAATCTCCATTTAGGGCACACGATAGCTCGTTGGAAAGGTATTGATGAGGATATTCATTTAGGGGGATCAATTAGAGCCTTAAATTATCATTGAGGTTCCTAATTGCGAAAAAAAATGTCATTTAATCCCTCAAAATGGCCCTGGAAGTTCATGAATCGAAAAACTGCTAAAAATAGTAAGTTGCCCAAAAAACAAATTGAGCTAGTTGGACAAGGTGGGTGGCCATCAATATCCTCTTGGATCAATAAGGTGGATTGGTGGGATGACTCCCTGGTGGGTCGGTACCCCAATGATTCNAATCGAAAAACTGCTAAAAATAGTAAGTTGCCCAAAAAACAAATTGAGCTAGTTGGACAAGGTGGGTGGCCATCAATATCCTCTTGGATCAATAAGGTGGATTGGTGGGATGACTCCCTGGTGGGTCGGTACCCCAATGATTCAATGTCCCAGAGGTAAGGACATAGTGCAGAGTGAGCCCAGTAGCTTGGTTTCCCGGTGAGAAGTGTATACTGGATCAGAGAAAAATCTTGGAGATGCAAATTTAAAGACTCAGGAGCCTTATGGTATTGGTGGTTGGGACACGTAATGTAGACAAGTATTTAGGTAGCTTGGTGCATCGATGAGTTGGTAGGCCTAGTGGGTCGGTGATCCCGGTGCCCGATGGCTTGATATAATAGATCGAAGCATGAACACACTATTGAAAATAATTGAGGGCCTAGTGGGACGGTGACCCAATGGTCCCAATATCTAGGGAACTAGATCAATCAACAATCGAGATCTAATCGAGGAAAGATCAAACAATTATTGAGTGTTTTAATGGTCGTTGAACATATTGGTGTTCATGAACTAATTTTGGACCCATTTAATGTCTCTTGAGTATTGAGGGTTTGTATGATAGCTTGTGAATAGAATGTGCGAAAACAAGAGGAGTTTTTATCGGTTTCAAAGGATTTTTGTAGCCTGATTTTAAGGAATATTTAAAGGATTTAGAGCCGACCCCATGAACATGAGTTTTTGATATGTGGACAAGGCCTTGGATATATGGGATCAATGTATAAATAACGATGCCCAAATCCAAATTACCATTGAATAATGTAGATGTGAAGGAGAGTGAGTGTGAGGGTGTGAAGTTATGAGGTTCATAGGTGCGAGAAGATGAAAGAGAGTGAAATGTAATTGTCTAAGGGTGGCTGGGAGGTCTTAGGTCAAACAAGGAATATTTGAAGTCTCACTGAGTGTGAACAGGTGAAGAGTGTTGAGTTAATTACAACAACCACAATGCAGTTGTTGGAGCAACGAATTTATGCAGATGGAAGCTTGAAGTGAAGTGATGTTTCTACACAGATAATAGTTTAAGAGGAAATTAATCCAGATAGACAAGTTGAGGATATTGGTGTCTCTAGTAGGTTGGTGCCTACAAATGTTGTAACTATAGGTTGGTGCCTACAGGTGTTGTTGAGTTGGTGCTCGACTGAGGAGATTGGTGTCTCCAGCAAGTTGGTGCTTGTAAATATTGCAAATGTAGGTTGGTGCCTACACGTGTTACCGAGTTGGTGCTCAGATGAAGGTATTTGTGTCTCTTTTAGGTTTGTTCCTATAAACATTGTAACAGATTGGTGTATGTAACATGTTGTTGTATGTTAATATACTTTAATAAAATATTTTCATGTTTTTCTCCCATTTGGATTTCCACATCAAATATTTGAGTACTGTGCATTGTATGTTTGTTTATGTTTCTTATTGTTGGTAAAGTAATAAATTGATAAGTGTAATACAATAAGAAAAAGAAAAAATATTCTTAAATTGATTCACCCCCCCCCCCAATATAAGTAAGTGTGCCAAAAATTTTGTAATATGAAGGTCATGATATGTTCTAGACATAGAGTGATTTGACGATTCATATTGTCCTTGATACTAACATCTACTAATCCATGTCTTAACACTCAATTAGTCTGCAATATCTATTTAAAGATCTTGGAGGATCATTTTATGAAGATTGATTATGAGAAAATCTTATGTACAAATTGTTTATTTTGCATGAATATATTTCTTCAAGTGAACACATTGGTTGGGGTCATGGATGGTTCCCCTCTTAGAAGGTTTTAACCATGTAAAAACATTGTTGTATTGATTTTTTATCTGGTTGTGCGAGTGGTTTCTTACTGTGTTCATCTTGTGTGGAGATACCTTGTTTTGTTGAACACAAAATGCATGGATGGGGTTACATGCACAACATACTTGGTTAATAGATTATTCTAATGTTCACCTATGCCCTGGATTCATCTCCCTTAATATTCCTACCCTAGCGTTCAATGAATCAAGGGTTCTTTTTTCTCATTTTGGACAACATGCCAAAACCATGTTGGATTCGCATCAAATTTGTGATTCAATCTCACCTTGTCCTTTCATGTGCTCACCATTGAAAGTTGATGGCTTAATCTTCCCACATTCACCCTGCAATATGTATGCCTCGGGTCTTCTCCTTTTTCTTTGAACATGAGACACACTTGGGTTGCTCCCTAGACATGAACTTGCATGAGTTATTATGGTGGAATGCCTTGGAGAACGATGGAATCTACTCATGTTTCTTGACTGCCTATCATTCCCATGATCATCTATTTTTTTATGGGATATTAATGTTGATACTTGTCTAACACTAGTTTCTTTCTTGGTGCCATAGTCCTTGTTAACTTTCTTATGTAACATATTTAGACTTTGAAGTATCTATTTTTGAGCCTTCATGATCCTCTCATTTTTGGCCTTATAGCTCTGCACTTCTTTTTGCAAGATTCTCATAGTTACAATCCCCTTCCTTTCTCTTCTCCCATTAGATTCAACCTTAGCATTACCCATGATGATATGCATACATCTAATTTCTTCTTCATGGTTTTAAAACCCTTGAGCATCCTCCATGTCTCTAGTTCCCATGTAGGAACTAAAGTCTATTTTTTTGTATCTCTAATTCTGCAAGAATGCGCATGCAATAATTGTTGTTAGAATTAAGAATATTGTAAAATATTTATCAATTAGATTACAGGTCATTCTTCATTTTAAGTTATGAAGAACAATAAGGCACTACTCCCAAGTAGGATTCCTTAAATGCATTCATTTTCGAAACAACTTTCCAACAATTATCCTCATGCCTCAATTTGATTTTTGAGTGAATATTTATGGTGGAAAAACAATGAAGGAACATTCATTAGCACGTGCAACATAGTAGCGACGCTCATCAACCTTTTGATCATTTCTTGATTAGATCTTTGTCATTGATCTGTCTTAATGGAATCTCCATGGTGTGACATACCCACTACAAGAATAAAAAACTTTAAGATTTCTTTCCTTTTAAAATTCTAAGGAGCCTATCGCAGACCCTCCTTTCTCTTTTAAAGTCCCTCATATGATCAGCGGCTAGGACCACAGGCCTTATCGGAGAGGTGCTCGTCGGATTTCGCGATTTGGGAAATCACGATGCAGGTATTTCCTTTTTTTTTTCTCGTCTTTCGAAGGGCCAAAACCCGAAATGGATCTGATCTCTTTAATGAGATTAACATCAACTCCAATTAAAACCAATCACTCCACCTTTCAGGGTTCACTCCCCGAGTTTTCGGGACTGGCAGGTGCAAGAGAACTTGCCAATAGGTATCTTGGGTACCAAAATACTGAAACACCTAATATTATCCATGCTAAGCCATTTCAACATTTCTCCTTTCGGGATTTCGCATTATGTGAGAACAAGGGGTTGCGCTCCTAGGTTTCTCGGAAGCCGCAAACTCGGAGTCATCGAAATTTTAAGCATGCTCCTCTATTTCGGGAATTTATTCATCGGAATTTTGCGATTCGGGGGTTTCAAGACTGGCGAACACGTGGGGCCTGCACTTAGGCACCCCGGGTACAGAAATACTGAAATACGATAACTTTTCCACATTCTATCTTTCGGGATATCGCAATTCGGGATTTCAGGACTTGTGAGTACAAGAGAATTTACCCTTAGGTGTCGCGGGTATCGAAACGCCGAAACATCACAACTTATCCATGCTAGTTCATTTTGGGGTTTCGTTAATCTGGATTTCGGGACTGGTGAGTACAAGGGAATTTACCCTTAGGTGTCCTGGGTATCGAAATGCCGAAACATCACAACTCATCCATGCTAGTTCATTTCAAGGTTTCACTAATCAGGATTTCAGGACTGGTGAGTACAAGGGAATTTGCCTCTAGGTATCCTAAGTGTTGAAATACTGAATCCTCTTAACTTTTCCACGCCCCATCATTTTGAGGTTTCGTATGTCGGGATTTCACGAGTCGTGAGGACAAGAGTTCTTACCCTCTGGTCTCCCGAGTGTTGAAATGCCAAAATGCTTACTGGCCTCCATGTGTACTCTACATCTGGACGGTCCATGCACTCCCATGGGTCTTGGGATTAACGATCTCAATTTGTTTGTTTCTTACGAAGGTAAAAAAAAAGGGGTCAATGCATTATCGTCTGCATTCATTCATTCAATTTTACGGTCGTAACAGACCTCAGATCCTCTGAAGGGATCTCGTTCGTGCATTTAGTAAGAGGGAGGGTATCATGGGTATCGAACCACCGAAAGGTCCTAACTCTTCCACACACTGTCCTTTCAGGACTTCACAGGTCGGGGTTTCGGGACTTGCGAGTGCAAGAGAACTCGCACCTAGATACTCTGGGTACTGAAAACTCTGAAAACTCCTAACTTACCCCTCCCCCCCCCACGCTAATATTTTGGGATTTCACAAGTCGTGGTTTCGGTACTTGTGAGTGCAAGGGAACTTGCCCTTGGGTATTATGGGTACTGAAATGACGAAATGTTGAAGTCCATGAGGACCATCCTCCCTTGCGCAAGATTATAAGACTTAAACTATAACATCCTCCTTCAATCCTTAGGAAATTTTCACCAGGTTTGAAGACCAGACTAGAAGGTCATCTAGAAGGTAAGGGAGTGGTCTCGAAAGGGTGTCTTTGTGGGGAAATCTATCCAAGGCATCAAGTAAGACAAATACGGGAACAAGTCTCCCAAGAACAGACTTGAAATATGTATTAGTTCTCTCTATATATATATATGCACATAATCCATACATGGTCTTTCCAATAAAAGCATGTAGCCGTCATTTTTTATCCAAACACCATACAAATAGTCTTATACTGAAACCATTCATAATTTCACAGACTATAAGCATACATGTAAACATATAAGTTTCAAGATACAATATGTAAAACACTTATAAAAAAAACACCAGATGTGATGCAACTGCTGAGAGGGGTGCTCGTTTCCACCCAACCGTAGGCTCAGCGATTCTGAAGGAATTTACCACTGGCCACCCCCAAGCTGAGACCACGATGCTTGAGACTCTCTGTCTCTGTTCTTCAGTGATCAAGAATGAAGGTTACTCTCCTTCTTCTATGTTATCGCTCACTCTGTATATTTTTCCAGAGTTCTTCCAATCTCTCCCCTTCCGATCCCCCTCGCGCCCCCCCCTTTCCACACCTTTTTTCTGCCTTTTCTTTTCCGGTGAGGTCACGTGTGGCACAAATTTCCCAGCGGTGGTCAAGTCTGAGGCCTCCATGGATGGGCAGTTCAAACCCATCCCTCATTAACTCATGAGGAGCCTCTTCACCTACCATCCTGGCGAGTAATTCATTTCGGGGCCAGCGAGCCACTCTTGGTTCTCTAGGCCAGTGAAGACCAAATACGGTATTGGTTTCAGTGGAATTTAACACCACCATTCTAGGTGCCTTCCACCACCTTTCTTCAACCATCGTGGTCTCTTTTTCAACACATCCCCCTCTCAGTAGTCATGCAATATATATATATATATATATATATATATATATATATATTCATAATATTAATTTACATTTGTTGAACTTGTATACTAAGGTCCATTCAAAATCACATATTCACATCTTTGAGTTTGCCACAGTTCTTGGCCAGCATAATTATTTTACAGACTGGAGGAAACAGGGTGTTACAATTCCCTTCCCCTTAAAGGAACATCATCCTCGATGTTCTATCTATCATCATGACATTTATGTACAGATGTAGACAAAATTGGATATGCCTATTTCATGGCATCATCCATTTCCCATGTAGCCTCATCCTTACCAAAATGTCTCCACTATACCTTGAATTGTGTAATGGTTTGGTTCTGGAGCGGGGTTTCCTTTCTTTCCAGTATGCATTGAGGTTCTGGTAGGAATTCTCCCTCCGGTTCCACCTGGATCACAGACCAGTCAATTATATGATTATAATCCTGTACATATTTCGTCAATAATTAAACATGGAAAACATTATGTGCTTTTACTGTGGGAGGAAGTGCTAGCCTATAGGCTACAGGTCCCACTCTATCTAGAACCTCAAAGGGTCCACAGTACCGAGGTGCCAACTTGGCACAAGCTCCCATTTTCATAGAACTCTTCCTGGGCCTAACTCTAATATATACATGGTCTCCTGTCTTGAACTCTCTTGGAGTTCTCTTTTGGTCGGTGTAACTTTTCTGTCGGTTCTGAGCGACCTTCAGGTTTTGTTTTATTTGAGTCACTTGTTGTTCCATTTCTTTTAACATGTCGGCTCCAAAAGAAATTATGTTTACAGGATTACTCCAACTGATAGGAGTGTTGCAGGACCTACCATAGAGGACTTCAAATAGACTCATCCTTAAGGATTCTTGGTAGCCATTGTTGTAAGCGAATTCCACCAGTGGAAGGTAGTCTTCCCACTTCTTGGGTTGATGCATTACATGCATTCTTAACATGTCCTCCAGTATTTGGTTTACTCTTTTTGTCTGTCTGTCGGTCGGTTTGAGGGTGATAGGTGGTGCTAAACAACAACTTGGTCTCTAAACCAGCCATTAGTGACTTCCAAAAGTTGGAAGTAAATTTTCTGTCTCTGTCAGACATGATCTCTTTCGGCATACCATGCAATCTAAATATCTCCTTCATGAATACATTGGCTATGTCTATTTCCTTACAAGTTGACTTGACAGGGATAAAATGAGCGGACTTCCTCAATTTATCCACTATTACCATAATGGTGTCATTCTGTTTGGTCGAGGTTGGTAACCCAGTGATGAAATCCATGGAGATGGTTTCCCATTTCCATTTTGGGATTGGTAAAGGTTTCAATAATCCTGCTAGGTGTCGGTGTTCTACTTTAACCCATTGGCACTCTATGCATTTGGCTAAGTACTCAACTATGTCTTTCTTCAATCCAGGCTAGTAGAATTGTTTCCTGGTGGCCATGATCATTTTCTGATATCCTGGATGACCAGTATAGGATATTTTATGTAGTTCATCCATAATGAACCTCTTCAAGTTGTCACAATCTGGAATATACAGTCTTCTTTAATAAGTGAGTAGACCTTCTTATGTCATCTGGTAGCCTTCATACTTTATCCCTATGGGTTCCTGCTGCAGGTACGAGGTCACAGTCTGGAAGAATGTGTCTGTCTCTTGTGCATTTCTGACTCTTTCCTTGACATCTGTCTCACAGGAGCTCACCATGGCCAGGTGAATTGTTTTCATACTTCTGCTAAGGGCATCGACCACTCTATTTTCTTTTCCTTTAATGTGTTTGATTTCGAAATCAAACTTGCTGAGGAGGGCCATCCACCTAGCTTGTCTGGAATTGAGATTTGGTTGGTCAAACAGATATCGCAATCCACAGTGATCTGTCATCAGTACAAATTTTCTTCCTAGGAGGTAATGCCTCCACATTTTCAAGGCATGCACTATGGCAGCCAGCTCTAGATCATGGGTCACATAGTTGACTTTGTGCTCATTTAGTTTTTGGGATTCATAGCAGACCACACTTCCTCCTTGCATAAGGACTCCTCCGAGCCCTTCCTTACAGGAATCTGTGCACACTAGGAATTCAACTTCGGGATCGACGATCTTTAACACGGGTGCATGGGTCAGTAGATGTTTCAGGGTCTGAAATATTTCTTCACATTTTTGTGTCCACATGAATTTTGTCCCGTTCTTCTAGAGGGCAGTGATTGGACAACCAATCTTGGAGAATCCTTTTATAAATCTCCTATAGTATCCTTCTAATCCCATAAAGGATTTGATATCTGAAACGTCCTTTGGGGTAGACCATTCCATGATAGACTTGATTTTGTCAAAGTCTACTGCTACTCCTTCTTTGGATAGAACATGGCCTAAGTAATGTATTTTCTTTTGGAAGAATTCATATTTGTTGAATTTGGCATAGAGTTGATGTTCTCTTAGCACTTGCAACACAAGCCTAAGATGCTCTTCATGCTCTTCTCTATTCTTGGAGTAAATTAATATATCGTCAATAAAAACCAGCACAAATTTGTTTAGAAATTTGTTGAGTACATTGTTCATTAGGCACATGAAAGTGGCAGGGGCATTGGTTAACCCAAATGATACTACTACAAACTCATAGTGACCATACCTCGTCCAAAAATCAGTTTTATGGATGTCTTCACCCATGATTCAAACTTGATGGTATCCCGACCTCAAGTCAATCTTTGAGAAAATAGACACACCCCCTAATTGATCGAACAGGTCATCGATCCTGGGCAAGGGGTACTTTTTCTTTATGGTTACCTTCTTAAGTTGTCTATAATCTATACACAGTCTAAGGGTACTGTCCTTCTTTTTCACAAATAGGACTGGTGCTCCCCATGGAGACACGTTGGGCCAGATATAGCCCTTATCCATCAATTCTCTTAATTCCAATTTGAGTTCAACTAACTCAGGTGTGCTCATCCGATAGGGTGTCCTAGACATCGACAACGCTCTAAATGCAAGTTCTATCGAGAAGTCTATGTCTCTTCTCGGAGGTAGACCCAGTACCTCTTCCAAAAACACATCTCTATATTCTATTAGTGTAGGGTGGTGTTCGAGGCTTGGTTTGTCACCTTCAATAGTTTTCAACAACTGTATTGCATATAGGGGACATCCTTTTTAGCAATACTTTCTCATTTGCAGAGATGATATTTGTCTCACCGAGACAGGTTTTTGGATCCCTTGAAGGGTTATCCTTTTTCCTTCTTTACTTACACATTCCAAGGTTTTATGGTAACAGTCCAATCTGGCTTTATGGGCGGCTAGCCAATCCATACCAATCAATAGATCATATGATCCGAGGGGTAATATGTTAAGGGTTGCTTAGGTGGAGAATTCACCCAACATTAATTGGCATGTTGGTATGGCCTCTGCTACCCTTCTTTTGGTGCCAGTGGATAATTGTACCAACAATGTCTTGGTAGGTTTTTGTGGCTCTAGTTTACACTTATCAACAACCTTAGGGGCCATATAACTCAAATTTGAACCAGGGTCAATCAAAATAGACACTAGATGATTGGAAATCATACCTTCTATTTCCACCGCTGAAGATTGGTGGTCAGCTTGGTTATTATCCAAGGCTGCATAAATTTGCGGCACACTCCTGGCCACATCATTGATGGTGGTAGCTTCCTGGATGTTATAAATTCTCTGACTATTTTGTTGCTGGTGGGGGCAGTCTCTCAGTAAATGTTCTTCTCTGCAACCCCAGCATTTCAAAGGTTCTCTCTTTGGGTTATCAGTCTTTACTGGTGTGGATCCAGAAGTTTTATTTTTGCCCAAGGAGGGAAAATTATGATGGTGTACACTCCAGGCTGGGAAGCTCATTCTACAGTTCTTCTTATAGTTCTTAAATCCTGGGGACTTAATCCCCTTTTTCTGAAATCTCGAACTATTCTTTTGCTTCCATCCTTCACGAGGTTCTATTCGATGTCCAAGCTATTCATAACAATATCTTGCCTTTCAGATAGTATCTTCTAAGGTCTTTGGTTTGTCAAATTCAATCCTATTCTGATAGTCTTTAGGTAGTTCACTGATGAATCGTTGCATCTTTTCCTTTTCTTCTTTTATGTAGGGTACATACCTCAGTAGCTCGAGGAATCTGCTGACATATTCCTCTATGGTGAGTTTCCCCAGCTTAATTTCATAGAATTCTTTAGTCTTTTCGTCGAAATATTTTTCCGACAGATACTTCTTCCTGAAAAATTTCTCAAACCGTTCACAAGACAGGTCTTCTTCGTGAATCCCTTTTACACTCTTAAGGTCTTCCCACCAAATGGAGCCTTTCCATTCAAGCTGAACGTGGCCACTCGGGCCTTCAAATTTTCTGAGAAGTCATGGACTCTGAAATACTTCTTTAGTCCAAGAAGCCACGCCTCTGCTTCTTCTCCCTTGTTTATTTCACCATCGAAAGAGGGTGGTTTGGCCTTCCTGAATTCTTCGAATTTATGACCCTTGCAAAGCTTTCGCTTCTTTTGTTTTCTTTGGGAATAAGAACTAGTTTTGTTGCTAGAAGAGTCCTCCAAACCGCCAGCTTCCTTCCCAGAGGAATCGTCTGACACTTGTCCCTTACTCTGGGATGGACCTTTTTCGAGGTGCTCCTCTCAGTGCGGACACTGATATGACCATGTTTTTGTACTTTAGGTTCATGCTGCATTTGTCTTTGTAGGTCGGATAAGCTCTGTAGTAAAACATCATCAATTTCTGCTTACTTCTCTTGTTCTTTCATCATCCTCTCATTGTCAGCCTTGCAGCTTTGTAATCCGACCATGAGACTCCTCACAGTATCGGCTAGATCTGGAGGGGTCCCTACTACCCTTCTTTCGTCAGACTCTTTGTCTCTATTGTGGGAGCCTTCCCCCACCTCTTGGTGAGTCACCATTCTATGCGTTTGTAATTTTCCACAGTTGATCGTCAACATGGGTGCAAAAGACAAATGCTGGTTGTTAGTCAATATTCATATACATTCATACCCAGTACATAATTCATATTTCTTTCACATGCATACACACAATCAAGAGTTTTCATTCTTAACTTCATCTTTTGATTAGGAAGGTTAATATAGGGGATTACTCCTTTTAGGAGTGCTTCGAACAAAGCTTTTGCGCAACTCATTCATGAGCCCAAGCAGGCCAAGTGTTGTAACCATGCTCTGATACCACTTTGTGACATACCCACTACGGGAATCAAAAATTTTAAGCTTTCTTTCCTTTTAAAATTCTAAGGATCCTATCGCAAACCCTCCTTTCTCTTTTAAAGTCCCTCATATGATCGGTGGCTAGGACCACAGGCCTTATCAGAGAGGTGCTCGTCGGCTTTCGCGATTTGGGAAATCACGATGCAGGTATTTCCTTTTTTTTCTCTTGTCTTTCGAAGGGCTAAAACCCGAAACGGATCTGACCACTTTAACGAGATTAACAACAACTCGGATTAAAACCAGTCACTCCACCTTTTCAGGTTCACTCCCTAGGTTTTCGGGATTGGTGGGTGCAAGATAACTTGCCAATAGGTATCTCGAGTATCGAAATACTAAAACACCCAATATTATCCGTGCTAAGCCATTTCGACATTTCTCCTTTCAGGATTTCACGTTATGTGAGAACAAGGGGTTACGCTCTTAGGTTTCCTGGAAGCCGAAAACTCCGAGTCATCGAAATTTTAAGACTACTCCTCTATTTCGGGAATTTATCCATCGAGATTTCGTGAGTCGGGGGTTTCGAGACTAGCGAACATGTGGGGCCCGCACTTAGGTACCCTGGGTGCAGAAATAATGAAATACGATAACTTTTCCACATTCTATATTTCGGGATATCGCAAGTCAGGATTTCGGGACTTGCGAGTACAAGGGAATTTACCCTTAGGTGTCGCAGGTATCGAAACGAGGAAACATCACAACTTATCCATGCTAGTTCATTTTGGGGTTTCGCTAATCGGGATTTCAGGACTGGTGAGTACAAAGGAATTTACCCTTAGGTGTCCCGGGTACCGAAATGCCAAAACATCACAACTTATCCACACTAGTTGGTTTCGGTGTTTCGCTAATCGAGATTTTGGGACTAGTGAGTACAAGGGAATTTGCCTCTAGGTATCCTGAGTGCCGAAATACCGAATCCTCTTAACTTGGACACGCCCCGTCATTTCAGGGTTTCGTATGTCAGGATTTCACGAGTCGTGAGGACAAGGGTTCTTACCCTCTGGTCTCCCGAGTGCTGAAACTCCGAAACGATTATCGGCCTCCACGTGTACTCTACAGCTGGACGGTCCATGCACTCTCATGGGTCTTGGGATTGACAATCTCGATTTCTTCATTTCTTGCGAAGGTAAAACAAAAAGGGGTCAAGGCATTATTGTCCGCATTCCTTCATTCAATTTTACGATCGTAACAGACCTCAGATCCTCCGAAGGGATCTCGTTCGTGCATTTAGCAAGAGGGAGGGTATCTTGGGTACCAAACCACCGAAAGGTCCTAACTCATCCACACGCTGTCCTTTCGAGACTTCGCGGGTTGGGGTTTCGGGACTTGCGAGTGCAAGAGAACTCGCACCTAGATACTTTGGGTACCGAAAACTCCTAACTTACCCCCCCCCACGCTAATATTTCAGGATTTCGCAAGTCGGGGTTTTGGTACTTGCGAGTGCAAGGGAACTCGCCCTTGGGTATTCTGGGTACCGAAATGCTGACATGTTGAAGTCCATGAGGACCATCCTCCCTTGTGCAAGATTATAAGACTTAAACTATAACATCCTCCTTCGGTCCTCAGGCAATTTTCACCAGGTTTGAAGACCAGACTGGAAGGTCCTCTAGAAGGTAAGGGAGTGGTCTCGAAAGGGTGCCTTTGTGGGGAAATCTATCCAAGGCATCAGGTAAGACAAATANATATATATATATGCACATAAGCCATACATGGTCTTCCCAATAAAAGCATTCAACCATCATTTTTGATCCAAACACCATACATACAGTCTTATACTAAAACCATTGATAATTGCATAGACTATAGGCATACATGTCAGCATATAAATTTCAAGATACAAGATATAAAACACTTATCAAAAAAACACTAGATGTGATGCAACTACTGAGAGGGGTGCCCGTTTCCACCCAACCGTAGGCTCAACGATTCCAAAGGAATTTACCACTAGCCACCCCCGAGTTGAGACCACGATGCTTGAGACTCTCTGTCTCTGTTCTTCAATGATCGAGAACGAAGGTTACTCTCCTTCTTCTCTGCTATCGCTCACTCTGTATATTTTTCCAGAGTTCTTCCGATCTCTCTCCCTCCAATCCCTCTTGCGCCCCCCCCTTACACACCTTTAACCTGCCTTTTCTTTTCTGGTGAGGTTGTGTGTGGCACGAATTTCCCAGCGGTGGTTAGGTCTGAGGCCTCCACGGATGGGTGGTTCACCCCCATCCCTCATTAAATCATGAGGAGCCTCTTCACCTACCATCCCGACGAGTAATTCATTTCGGGGCCAGCGAGACGCTCTTGGTTCTCCGGGCCAGTGAAGACCAAATACGGTATTGGTTTCGGTGGAAGTTAACGCCACCATTCCAGGTGCCTTCCACCACCTTTCTTCAGCCATTGTGGTCTCTTTTTCAGCACATCCCCCTCTTAGCAGTCCTACAATATATATATATATATATATATATTCAAAATGTTAATTTACGTTCGTTGACCTTGTATACTAAGGTCCATTCAAAATCACACATTCACATCTTTGAGTTTGCCATAGTTCTTGGCCAGCATAATTATTTTTATAGTCTGGGGGAAACAGGGTGTTACAATTCCCTCCCCCTTAAAGGAACATCGTCCTCGATGTTCTATATATCATCATGACATGTATGTACGGAGGTAAACAAAGTTGGATATGCCTGTTTCTTGGCATCTCCATTTCTCATGTAGCCTCATCTGGGCCAAAATGTCTCCACTGCACCTTGACTTGTGCAATGGTTTGGTTTCGGAGCGGGGTTTCCTTTCTGTCCAGTATGCATTGAGGTTCTGGTAGGAATTCTCCCTCCGATTCCACTTGGATCATAGACCAGTCAATTATATGATTATAATCATGTACATATTTCTTCAATAATGAAACATGGAAAACATTATGTGCTTTTACTATAGGAGGAAGTGCTAGCCTATAGGCTACAGGTCCCACTCTATCTAGAACCTTAAAGGGTCCACAATATCGAGGTGCCAACTTGGCACAAGTTCCCATTTTCAAGGAACTCTTCCTGGGACTAACTCTGAGATATACATGGTCTCCCGTTTTGAACTCTCTTGGAGTTCTCTTTTGGTCGGTGTAAATTTTCTGTCGGTTCTGAGTGACCTTCAGGTTTTGTTTTATCTGACTCACTTGCTGTTCCATTTCTTTTAACATGTCAGGTCTAAAAGAAATTATATTTACGGGATTACTCCAACTGACAGGAGTGTTGCACGACCTACCATAGAGGACTTCAAACAGACTCATCCTTAAGGATTCTTGGTAGTTGTTGTAAACGAATTCCACTAGTGGCAGGTAGTCTTCCCACTTCTTGGGTTGATGCATTACATGCATTCTTAACATGTCCTCTAGTATTTGGTTTACTCTTTCCGTCTGTTCGTCGGTTTGAGGGTGATAGGCGGTGCTAAACAACAACTTGGTCTCTAAACCAGCCATTAGTGATTTCCAAAAGTTGGAAGTAAATTTCTTGTCTCTGTCAGACACAATCTCTTTCGGCATACCATGCAATTTAAATATCTCCTTCATGAATACATTGGCAATGTCTATTGCCTTATAAGTTGACTTGACGGGGATAAAATGAGCGGAATTGCTCAATTTATCCACCACTACCATAATGGCGTCATTCTGTTTGGTTGAGGTTGGTAACCCAGTGATGAAATCCATGGAGATGGTTTCCCATTTCCATTCTGGGATTGGTAAAGGTTGCAATAATCCTGCTGGGTGTCGGTGTTCTTCTTTAACCTGTTGGCACTCTATGCATTTGGCTAAGTACTCGACTATGTCTTTCTTCAATCCAGGCCAGTAGAATTGTTTCCTAGTGGCCGTGATCATTTTCTGACATCCTGGATGACCAGTATAGGGTCTTTTATGTAGTTCATCCATAATGAACCTCTTCAAGTCCTCACAATTTGGAATATACAGTCTGCTTCGGTAAGTGAGCAGACCTTCTTCTGTCATCTGGTAGCCTTCATACTTTATCCCTGTGGATTCCTGCTGCAGGTACAAGGTCATGGCCTGGAAGAATGTGTCCGCCTCTTGTGCATTTCTGACTCTTTCCTTGACATCTCTCTCACAGGAGCTCACTGCGGCCAGGTGAATTGTTTTCATACTTCTTCTAAGGGCATCGACCACTCTATTTTCTTTTCCTTTAATGTGTTTGATTTCGAAATCAAACTCGTTGAGGAGGGCCATCCACCTAGCTTGTCTGGCATTGAGCTTTGGTTGGTCAAATAGATATCGCAATCCACAGTGATCTGTCATAAGTACAAATTTTCTTCCCAAGAGGTAATGCCTCCACATTTTCAAGGCATGCACTATGGCAGCCAACTCTAGATCATGGGTCACATAGTTGACTTCGTGCTCATTCAATTTTCAGGATTCATAGCAGACCACACTTCCTCCTTGCATAAG
>ML798283.1:238114-264224 GCA_009831015.1 Picea engelmannii | reverse complement strand
TAAGGGTACCGAAATGCCGACATGTTGAAGTCCATGAGGACCATCCTCCCTTGTGCAAGATTATAAGACTTAAACTATAACATCCTCCTTCGGTCCTCGGGCAATTTTCACCAGGTTTGAAGACTAGACTGGAAGGTCCTCTAGAAGGTAAGGGAGTGGTATCAAAAGGGTGCCTTTGTGGGGAAATCTATCCAAGGCATCAGGTAAGACAAATACGAGAACAAGTCTCCCGATAATAGACTTGAAATCTGTATTAGTTCAATATATATATATATATATATATATGCACATAAGCCATACACGGTCTTTCTAATAAAAGCATGCAACCATCATTTTTTATCCAAACACCATACAGACAGTCTTATACTGAAACCATTCATAATTGCATAGACTATAAGCATACATGTCAGCATATAAATTTCAAGATACAAGATATAAAACACTTATCAGAAAAACACCAGATGTAATGCAACTGCTGAGAGGGGTGCTCGTTTCCACCCAACCGTAGGCTCAGCGATTCCGAAGGAATTTACCACTAGCCACCCCAGAGTTGAGACCCCGATGCTTGAGACTCTCTGTCTTTGTTCTTCAGCGATCGAGAACGAAGGTTACTCTCCTTCTTCTCTGCTATCACTCACTCTGTATATTGTTCCAGAGTTCTTCCGATCTCTCCCCTTCCGATGCCCCTTGCCCCCCCCCTTTCCACACCTTTTTCCTACCTTTTCTTTTTTGGCGAGGTCGTGTGTGGCATGAATTTCCCAGCAGTGGTCAGGTTTGAGGCCTCCACATATGGGCGATTCACCCCCATCCCTCATTAACTCATGAGTAGCCTCTTCACCTACCATCCTAGTGAGGAATTCATTTCGGGGCCAGCGAGCCGCTCTTGCTTCTCTGGGCCAATGAAGACCAAATACGGTATTGGTTTCAGTGGAAGTTAACGCCACCATTCTAGGTGCCTTCCACCACCTTTTTTTAGCCATCGTGGTCTCTTTTTCAGCACATCCCCCTCTCAACAGTCCTGCAATATATATATATATATATATATATATATATATATTCATAATGTTAATTTACATTCGTTGACCTTGTATACTAAGGTTCATTCAAAATCACACATTCACATCTTTGAGTTTGCCACAGTTCTTGGCCAGCATAATTATTTTACAGACTGGGGGAAACAGGGTGTTACACATGGATCCATTCATAGCTCTTCTTCATCCCTTCCATGAATCTGCCACCAACACTTAGCTTATTTTTCCTTCACGAACTCGCGGACGCATAATTTTCTAGCCTTCCTTTCATAAGTCCATTCGAGAAGTCTCAATACTTAACCATGTTTCCATTTACGTGAACTCCGAACTCATAATATTATATCCTTCATTTCATAAGTTTGTCCGAGAAGTCCCAACACTTAACCATTTTTCCACTTCTATGCGGAGTCACGAACTTAACACTTAGACAAATTCTAAGATCTTACAACAGTTTCGTGGGACTGGCAGTTGGTCGACCACATGGCTCCACATCACCCACCAACTGTCATCCCGTCCAACATGTACCTTCCACAGTGGCAGTACATGTCTTTCTTCTACCATGTTAGCTGACACATGGCCTACACGTCATGCCGACGTCATTGTATGGAAAAATACCCAAATTTTTTCGATTTGCTTATTTTCAAAATTTCCAAAGAGGCTCAATTATTCACATTACCCATGAAATTTATCTTAATTTTACTGCAGTAATTTAAATAAACAAGTTGAAGACATACTCCAAAAATTAATTCTCTATGAGTTGTTGCTTCAACGTTCTGCTAACTCGACCCATCCAGGCTCAGTGTTGAAAATTAGGCTCCGATACCACTTTGTAACGTACCCAACACTCATGTTGGGCCATGCCACATAAAAATCTTTGTCTTACGACTATGATACCATAATGTAACGTTCCCTAGCCCGACCAAAGGACGTTACGGTGTATAATACACATGAAAACAAAATTCTTCTAACTAAAGTAATTATTTTACTATTCGTCGATTTACTACAGCTTACAGCTACAAAATTAAAATAGATTTAGCTACTATCTATATCCATAAAACAAATGCATATAAAGCATGCTAATAATCAACATGAAATGCAACTAAACCACTTATTACAATAGATGCGTGCTAATAATCAACATGAAATGCAACTAAACCACTTATTACAACAACATATAAGTCATTCTCATTTACGCAGAATTCACACACAACAATAACACATGTAAATAACTCAAAAACAAGACAAAACACTTATCTTTAAATAAGAATTGTGCAACCAACTGCTTGGGATGGACGTTCAACCCAAACATAGATCCACTGTTCCAAATCTCAACAGTTAGTCACCCCCAAGATGAGGCTAGTAATCCATAAAAGAAGGTGGTCTCTCATAGTCCACTCGCAACTCACAAAACTCATAACCCAGCCGATATTCTCCTACAACTATCCTGATTTCTCTACCATCTCTCTTCCTACTAACCTTCCCAACTCAAGGAATACACCATTCGTTTATCAGGGATAACCCAAGGGATGTACCATCTGTTTATCAAGGATAACCCAAGGGATGTACCATATTTTTATTAGGGTTAACCCAATGAATGTGTCATTCGTTTATCAGAGTCTCTCTGGCGCAGTTAACTTGGAATCTATTAGCTGCGAACTCAAGGGAAACCGCTGCTAGGAAAACTATTAAAAAATCAACAACAACACTTATTGTTTTAGTGAAACTCGCACAAGAGTTCACTCTTTAGGCCTGACAACCTGACTCTTCAATTTTCCAGCTCCAATTCGCTCCAGTTACGCTCCATAGTTCTCCCTCCTTGGTTGCACCAGCTTCTAACTCTCCTCTTGCTCTCTATTTTCTCTCATGTACACAACTTGATGTGTCAAAACGCCTCTCCCAACCCATTTGAATTTCCTCTCTTGTGGCTTGGCTTTCTTGATTCACACTCTTTCTCAAGATGATTGTACTCAACCCCCATGTTCCCAATAACTATGGGATGTGACCACTCGCACCCACCCTCTTACATGTATTCAATGATTGGCTTTGGGGACACTCAATCAGAAATGAGAAGGTTCGTATACAATACACACGTTTATGACAAATAAGTTAAATTAATATATATGGGTATTTCCCCCTTTGACTCCCTCTTGGCCATTATCCTAGACACTTCCCTCTCTTGCGGATTAATTCAGCCCCCATCTCTTATCCATGTCCCCTTTAGCAGCCGACATCACATTTTATTAATAAAACATTGAAATACAATTCACATATTACATCGCATGGCCGTAGCCACATATTCTATCCACCTAAGCATTAATTAAAATGGGGATTATAATGAAGATGTTACAGGAAGAAAGAGACCTAATAGACCCCTTAATAAAGTAATAATAAATGCTTGGTGAGTAATGCATAGTGTTCAAATTCAACAATGAGTGCATGCCTTAGAACCATTGGAAACTCAAAATAGTTCACAACAACCCATATCATTAATAACACATCACTAAAATGCACAGTACACATTAAATATACATGTGAAGAGGAGAATTCTTCTATACTTACATTTGTGTGATTTCACACATAGTCACACTAACAAAATAACATTGTTTCAAATGCACCAAGCGTATTTAACAACCACAAATACAAGTAGGAACTATATTCCAACATGTATCACTACAAAGTTCCATTGATAGGCCAGACGGATACAAATCACCAACTCATGGGCCACACTAAGTTTTGGTTTGTGCGAGGTTACCATGTGCCAAGTTATGGTGCACTTACAACCACTGATAAAAAATTTAAACACAAATGAACCATCCAACCAACACGCAAAGTTCACGGCGCAAATCAACCATCCAACGTACAGCCAGCAAAGTTCAAGGTTAACTTTATTCCTTGTGTCTCCTATTGTCCGAATGCACAATCAAATTAAGGATGAACCAGACATGATCAGAAATTACGCCACTGGTATACAATAACAACCGACTGCTGCTTACTCGGCTCGTACAGCCCACTGGATACTGCTGATCCCGACCACTGAGTAAATAATGACCGACTGTTTTTTCTCTTCGATTGGACAGTGTCCCTCAATTATCGTCGGCCAACTTTTCTATCATTATTATGTCCAAGACCGGCAACAATTCATGGTCCGTTTGACTGATCAAGCAACCTGACTGTCATTTTGTCTAAAAATAGAGATAATAGAGTCGGTGATAGAGAGATGACATTTTGTAGGACATGTTCTGTCTGTGTGTGTCGACTACAAACACGCCCGTCGTGTGTTGTTGGTCGTGTGTTCCGACTATTTCCATGACTACCTGTCTGCTGCCCGACTCACAGGGGAACTATATAAAGTTGACTACACCGATACCATGTCTCAGGCAAAAATACACAGAGTTTTGGAAATTGATGACATAATGATGGAAGATAAACATGATGGGCTTTTCACATCTTGAGTGGAGAAATACAGTACACAGCATTGGAACTTCTTCACCAGTATTTCATGCCAACGTCATTACTATCGTCAGGTTGTTGTAGATCCAATTCAGTCATCTTAAAATTATTATCCAGTCAAGTTTCAGAGCCGTGATTATGGTGCGATTTTCTAGGTCTTCATGATCACAAGCTCGGAATGTTGAGGTCGAAAATGCGAAATGCGTCCACTAATAGGGTGTTACCATGAATCGGGTCAAAAGGAAATCACTGTAAAATAATTGTAATTGTGTCATTTGATGAGTGGTTTATAGTCACCTTATGGAGCAGATTTTTGACTGAAAATAGATGGAAAAAAATTAGTGTTATAGTCACATTATGGAGCAGTTTTTTTTGACTGGAAATAGATGGAAAACAAATTAGTGTTATAGTCACATTATGGAGCAGTTTTTTTTGACTGAAAATAGATGGAAAACAAATTAGTGTTATAGTCACATTATGGAGCAGTTTTTTTGACTGAAAATAGATAGAAAAAAAATTAGTGTTATATATTTCATCATGCTATTAAATAATTAAATAATTAGATTCATTGTAATTTCATATTTATCACATCACAGTTTCTCAGGTGTAAGACAGTTGGTGAGGGACTGTGCTGTTGAGGCATTTCGTCATGTTTAAAGTTATTGGTTTGAAACCTACTCTTAAGTAGTGATTTCTCAAATCATATTTTGAAATCTATTCTTGAATTGTAGTTTCTCAATTCTAAACTTACTCTTAAATAGTGGTTTCTCAAACCACATGCCAGTCCCATAAATTAAGGGCAAATTAACAAATAAAAAAATTTATATTTATCACATCACATAAATAATTTAAAAAAGAATTTAAATTTGTAATTAATTTTTTTAAATATAAAAATTTAAAACAGAATTTAGATTTTATAGATTTGATTCTTTTATAAATGATAAATTTAAAATTAAAATGTATTTTATATTTGTGAATTACATTAATTGTAATTGTAAGTTCATAAAATTAAGAATCTATATTAAAAGGTTAAATTCAAATAATGAAATTAATATTAAAATTAAATTAAGTTAAAATTCAGATAGTAAATATTGGTTAATATACTTTAATCATATAAATGTATAAATGCAGTAAAATCTTAATTAAATATTAATATCATAAATTAAACAAGTCAAAAATTATTTCTTCATATATATATATATATATATATAAAATAATGAATTGAACTTATTGAATAAACATTGTGAATCATTTTGCAAAAGACTTGTTGACCATAATAATTAACAACAATAATTACTTATGAAAATAGACATAGAAATTATTTGAAAATTATGATGAATTATTTGATTCTTAAGACATAAAAGAATATTATTGTAACTAATCATGATGACATGACATAACATCTTGATAAGACAATTATATCAATAAGAGAAAATATTTTTGAAAAAAAAAGCTAGCTTTAAGATATAAACAACAACAAAAACTATATGATATGATGCACTGAGAAGATGGTGGAAATTATTTATCATTAGAAATCTTGCTTGAAACCTTGAAATGCCATATTGGATAAGTTGGAACCACATAAATTTACATGGTTTCAACCTACACAATATCTCACTTCAAGGTTTCAAACACTGCATAACCTATGACTTTAAGGTTTTCCAACCTACCCAACTTGCCACTTCAAGGTTTTGGAGCTTTCCCAACTTTTCACTTCAAGGTTTTGAATTATGCCCAACCTGTCACTTCAAGGTTTTGAATTCTGCCCAATGTATCACTTCAATGTTCAAGGTTTACTTTTTCTAAGGGATGGGTAATTTTTTTAGTGAGATGACAAATCCAAATATCTTTTCTTAACAAAATGATGAAAGAAGTAAGTAATTGAGTTGAAAGACAATTTGACTGACAAAAACATTGTTGATTGAAAGAGATAGTATTTAATAGATTATAGCAGTTGAATCAACAAGATGAAGATAATGAGTATGAAAACAATGATCAACTTAGCTCTTTATTAGATTCAAGGACTTATCAACACAAGATGGCTTGAGTGTCGTGTCATTGGTTTGTGCATTGGAGTGAGAGGACTCCATTGTGACTTGGGGACTCTCCAAAGGACTGCATAATTAACAAGAGAAGAGATCATGTAAGAAATCAATTGAGCAACTTTTGTTCAATGAATGAAGTAAGATTGAAATAGAAAATGGAAAAAAATAGAATGTGACAATGTCAAATTCAACATTGCATGAAGAAGTTTGTGATAGATGAGGGTAGAGATTATATCGATGCCAATAATAACAAAAGTATCAATTGAAAGTGGTATGAACAAAAGGTTTCAAAATTGTGCATTGGAACTAGAGACCTTGATAATTTCCCTGAAATTTCTCCACAAAAATGTAGCACATGTTAAATAAGAAGATTCCCCTAAAAATAATTATGGTGGTCAACTATTATCTAGAGATTTTAAGAAATGGTGCACAAAAATATTGTGAAAAAAAAATTAAGATGTAAAGTAAATACATTCAAACTTGCAAAGTCGTATAATTGCATATAACAAAGACTCTTTACAATGGCATAAGCATTCAATAATTTGAAATACAACACATACAGTTTCATATTGTATTACCATAATGAAAAATGCATTGAATGATGATGTAATGGCACAAAACTTTGTAATGTTTATTCCTTGGAAAGAAATAACGTTAAACAATGTCTCTTAGGTTGTGATCTTCACAGTCAATGTCTCTTAGGTTGTGATCTTCATGGTCAACAAGATAGAGAATGTGTCATAGTTTGACATTGAAACCAAGGATAATAAAAAGCGTATCACAAAATCCCATGATATGAGTCAATATCGCATAAAGAGAGGCTCACTAAAATGTGTAGCAAAATCTTGTTTTATAGCAATTTAAAAAAACACTTACTTAAAAGACATTACTACCATGAATAATAAGTCAATAAATGATGATGCATTGAACCCAAAAATAGAGCATGTCCAAAAATAAAGATTGAATAGATGAAGTAATAGTAAACCTTATATATGGTTTACTATTACTTCATCTATTCAATCTTTATATATATATATATATAATCCATAGTTATAATTAGCTAACCTATATAATTTCTCATGCATCATTAGTTAGTTATAACTAACTAACCTATATAATTTTCATGCATCATTAATGTATAATAAAGATAACTTAAATGAAGCTAAGTACTAAGATGTTAATTATCATAATATTTTAAGGATGAAACAAATAGGTACAAGGTTGGGGAAGATGTTGTGGGGTTATCATGACCTAGGCCATTAAATTATTCTAGTATTGTTCATGATGCAGAGTCATGACCAACGTGGATCATGTACAAATAATAATGGGTACAAAAAGGATTGACATCCATAATTAAGTTCACCACCTTTGAAAAGAACGTAAGTATATGGGAGAAAAAAGTCGATATGTGATAGTACGTGCCATTATGATTGATGATAGTATTGTTGTTATTTTGTCCTTTGCTTTTTGTACAGAAAGAAGAGTGTTGTTCTATATGTTTGTCTCATGTCCAAACTAACAATGCTTACAGTGCGCGCATGTCAAATGGTCCTCTTTCTATTTCTAGTCAAATTCTGAAAGGTATCAATAAAGCTCCATCAATAGAGATTCCTAGTGGTGTTGGCGTTGTCACTAATAACGCCATCACATGTCACATGGTGGGTGTCGGCGTTGTAACTAAATAACTGTGTTAATGATGTCACAATTTTAAATTAGGGGTGGAGTTTGTACCATGCTTATTCAATATATATATATGAAAATAATAAAGTTTATAATTTTTAAATATCGATAATTTTAAAAATGTCATTTTTATAATTAAATATATTTCTATAATTTAATATATTTAATATGTGAAATTAAAAAAAAATATTAAAATCATTATGATTTTTCTAAAATAAAAATTTAATATGGTAAAATTGAAAATATTATAATTTTTTTAAAATAAAACATATTAATTAAGAAACTAAATAAAAATATATTTTAATAATTGATAAGGAAATTTAATTTAAAATATTATTTATATTACTAATTTTAAAATTTATAATGATGATGATGGTTAATATTTATTGAAATAAAAAATGATTTATGAGATTTTAGGAAAAATAAGATATTATTTGGATTTTTTTTAAATGTTATTCCGATGCTTGAAAAATATTAAGAGAAGCGTTTCAAGATCACTAAAGTTTTGATGATTTAGAAGGTTAGGAAGGCCAGTATCTTGACAAATATTTTGAAATTGGGATCTAACTTGGGTATATGTAAGACACTCTAGGAGAAAGCGTTTTTCATCTTCAACCCTCTTAGTGTCACAAAGGTGGCAAATTCTTTCTTACCATGGTGTTTTGTGGATTTTCCAATGCTCAATTTCACTATGCAACTCATGAGAATTAGTTCTTATTTTATCAATATTGACTCTCAAATTCTTTCTTACCATGGTGTTTTGTGGATTTTCCAATGCTCAATTTCACTATGCAACTCATGAGAATTAGTTCTTATTTTAGCAATATTGACTCTCTTCTTTATGCAGTCAAAACAGAGAGACACTTTTGATCTTCGAGGTTAGGGTTAACCACCTCATTATAATATCTTAATTTTCTTTTATTCTCTATTTCTTTATCACACCAAAGATTCTCCTTAAATTTAGCTTGTACAATATTTTTAATATAATCAATATTTTTCATAATAACTTCTTCTTTTATTCCCCAATGATTTATCCAAGACTTGGTATCATTATGCCATCCCTGCTTGAGCTTTTGGTGATTTTGGTTAGAGACTAAAACAATTTTGGGAAGCATATTGTCATCCATGTTCTTTAACTTGTTCTTGTACATTAAGTACTTAATCATAGCTGTGCTCTCAATGGGGGAAAGGCTCGTTTCGATGAGGAGGATAAGACAAGGTGTATTTCCCTTAATTTTGAGATTATAAGTTATAAAATTCTTTTGGATTTACTCCATCTTTCTCCAGTATTCTCGAGAGATACTACATCCCAAAATTCACATCCATATAAGATAATAGGAGTGACAAGAGCCTCAAAGAAGATATTTTCTTATCCCATAGCCAAATGTCTACTAATTTACAATCGTTTTCAAGCCCATAATAGGCTTTCCACCCTCCATTTATTGTTTTCTTAATTCTATAGTTCCAATTGAGCTTGTGAAATATCAATTCCAATATACTTGTGTAAAGGCACTTCCTCCAATATATTGTTGTCATCTACAAAACTCTCGAAGGTGATGTTGTTGGATTTAATGATCATAACCTTTGTTTTGTTAGTGTTCATAGTTATACATGTACTAGAGAAGAAGTCTTTGAGGATTCTAAGCTTCTTACTAAGGTCCTAGAGATTCCTTGCCATAAGAAAAATACCATTGGCATGGAGAAGAAGGATGATTACTATACTAGTAAGAGTTGGTCCAACACAACCTGCGGCTTCCAAACAATCGTCTAATTTGTTAATGTAAATGCCAAAAAGGGTAGGGGATAGGGGACAACCTTGCTTGACTCCTATATTGTAGTTAATTTCTTTTGACCAACCCTTAGTGCTCCTAAAATTGGAAGTAATTTTCTCATACAACCTTACTGAATCAACTCTCAGTTCATAGGGAGCTTTTATCTCTTCTAACCTATTCCAAAGGTTGGTCCTCGACATAGTGTCAAAATATTTCCTAAAGACAATGAAAAAAAAGGAGATTGGTTTTATTGTTGCAACACTCCTCTGCAATAATTGTAAGCGTTATAAGGTGGTCCATAGTTGAATGATAACCTCTAAAACCGGCTTGAACTTTAGCTCTTTTTTCTGTGGATTTCTAGCCATATGATATATCTTGTTTTCCAAAGTGCCTCCATATAGCTTGGATAAAATGAGACTAATCATAATTGTTCTATAATTACAGGGATTGCTTTTATCCCCACTTTTAAAAATAGAAACATTGAGGCTTTGAGTCCAAGACTCAGGGAATCCCTACTGAACTACTAAATTGAAGAGCTTGTGTATGTGAGAGATCAAAATATGCCCTTCAATTTTTAAAATTTTATAAAACCTTATTAATCATAACATTTTGTCCCAAGATAATTAATATTTAATGTTTTCACTCCATAATATTTTCATCAACATATTTTTACTAACTCATTTTAGATCCACTCTTTGCAAGTACTTGTCCTATGTCCAATAAAAAAAAACCGATTATTATTTCAATCTTTATGGAATACTTTCATCATGTATTGAAAGAATTATACTTAAATAAAGTTATTTTAACATATACATATTAATGGTTTTTTTAAACATATATATATATATATATATATATATATATATATATATATCTTATAAAAAAACTTAAATTTTCAGGTTATTGTGGATAGGGTATAAGGTTTTTGAATAACAAGGTTTATGAATTCAACATGTTATTTATGGAAATCAAATTTAAATAGAAAGGATAACAATCATTCATTTCAACCTTGAGAACTAAACTCAATAAACATAATTAAAGAAAAAAAGATCCCTTTCTCTATATAATCACAACTCTTTAAAATAAAAAATATAATAGTAATTAAAATTGATAATCTATCTTTAGGATCACTAATTAATTTTGAAAAGAAATTACCATTTTCAATTCAATATCTAATAGTGATGTTACTAACTTCTTCCTTTTTTTTTTCTAACTTTTTTGTTTACTAACATGTCCCTAACTTGCCAAACTATTTTTTGGATCATATTCAACATCCATAACATGTCCCTAACTTGCCAAACTATTTTTTGGATCATATTCAACATCCATGGCTTGAAAAACTAGTTTTTAAATTACACACACCATTGACTTTTTTAAGTGTCTCCTCTTGATTAAAATGAATTTCGAACTTGGATTTCCTAGAAACAAAATCCTTCAACCAATAATGCTAACAAAATTTTACATGATGTTATCAACTATATTTTTAAAAACACACCATCATTATATTTTACTACAATCCAATCCAACAAATATGAATATAAATAATAATTGTAATGAATAAACTTTAAACTTTATTCATTTTGATATATTTATGATATACGACTATTTTTTAATACGTTTCCTTTGATTTGATGAGTGTGCTTTAATTATTGCCAAAGTGTAAAGCCATTAAAACTTGGGCAAAGAAATACATCCATCACAACATGCAACTCGCTTGCATGATTATGATGACCTACGAAGGACTAGCATGTATTAAGAGGCATCGACCACTAGTGGAGGTAGTGGAGGTATTTTATAAAGCAAACAAATATTTTTTTATAATAAATAATAATTTAATAAAATAAAACAAGGGATTTCTTTTACGTAGTGATTTGACTATTTACGAAGATATACATATTTTACTTTTTTTAGATTTGAATCTATAATTTTAGAGGAAATACATGTTCTTAACCATTAGACCCACTAAGATATGGTTAATACATGTTCTTAACACATGTTCTTAACCATATATCAATTTCCCATAAATTTTCACAATCCCGACACATTATAATGAAAAGTAACAATAAATTCATAATGTGTAAAATTGTGCATGTTTCTTGTAGTGCCCCCTCTGTTATGACAACAATTAGTGATGTACAAATAGGTAAATATTTTTTTTTTGAAACAATCGTTAGCACAAGTGCCATGCGCCAAGACATAAATTAATAACTACTCAATCAATTTCATCACAATCAACTGAAAGCAACATCACTATTATTCAATTAACCATATCTCAAAATGATAACATAAGGAAACTACCTGCCCAACCTATCGTACATAGTTAGGAACTCCAAGACACATAAGCAACGCTCAAGTCCATGATTCATCTGATTTATTTTGATCACTTAAGGTCTCAGGACTGGCGACTATTTTGACGAACAAGAAAGTATCTAAATCCCATTAATTCAATCATACACCGCTATTCCAAACTAGAATTATTAGCATACTTAATCATCGATTCATCATAGTGCAAATAATAATCTACTCTACTTTATAAATCTTCAAGCAATAATTGAGCGGAAATGAGTAAGAGGCTTTTACATAAAGAATAGTAACCCAAGGAGCATAAGTAAAATCTTAGTCTCATGTAGCTCAACTATGCATCTTCATATTAAGGAATACCTTCTAAAAATATATCATGAATTTAAAGGCTAAAATTATATATTCATTTACAAGAAACCACAAGAAGATCAATCTTCTTAAGCAATACATTAAATTTAGATACTACTTTGCATTATGTATTCAATCTATAAAACTAATACAAATCAATCATAAATAACGATTAAAAAAAATCTATTGCATGCCTATCCATTTTAAATAACTAAGAGGTTCAATCATAACAAGCAATATGGAAAGATTCCAAAACTACCTTAAAATTCCATTACAAAGAAGCTATAAGAAATCAATCATAATTAGCAATAATAAGCATTCAAGATGCATGCATACCATTTAAATAACCATGAGAATATTTAAAATCTTATTGAGCAATAGGAAGATTCAAATGCTACTTTACCTACCCAAATCAATGCTTCCTTATATTACATAAACATTTAAAACTATTAAAAAGGTTAACATCATATTAAACAATATTAAAGGACTTACACCAACCATGTAAAAAGAGGATGACATGATCAATCACAATAAGAAATATATATATAATTATTCCAACCATTTTTACATATTCATTTAAAAAAACTAAATAAAATATCTTATAATTCAGAACTACACATGTGTCACATATTAGCTTATATATCTTATATACATAAGAAGATTAAAAGAAGATCAAACACTTCACAACTTCATTTGAGAGTAACCAATAGGTCCAAGAAGGAACCGACCTAAGTGAGAAGGATAACATGCAAAACTCTCAACCAACAAAGTTTTAGAAATCTAATTCGACCCTTGATCTGACACCTGTTCTGGCACCTGATCCGACACTTGATACAGAACTTGATCCGACACTTGTTCCGAACCTTGAAATGAAAAAAATTTGTGATAAACAAAATTTAATTTTTAAAGACAGGGAAAATGAAATCAAAGGACATGAGTTGCAAAATAAAAGGTAGTTAACCTGCTCCTTTCAAAATTATGGTTTACAATAAGGAAGAATTGACCACAATTTCTTAGTTCTATAATTTTAGTAGCAAAGTGCCCTGAATGAAATTAATCTTTGCGAACTACCCATCATTGAACCAAGGATAAAAATTAGACTATAGAAATTAAACGGGAGTCTGTCATTGACATGGCAGCGAACATGCGAACATAATAGTTGTTAATTTGTAAAAAATAATATCACAAAAAATGCAGCACCATCCGAAACATGTTCCAGACCTTAATCCGACACTCAATCCAGACCTCAATCCAACACTTAATCTAGTCCTGGGTCCAACACTAATTTATGATGATTTATATTTAATTGAACATACAACAAAAACAATTTTATTAATTGTAGCCTTAGAGGAAGGGATACTGAATTTGATGCAGGGTCTGCCAAGAAGTGGCAGCGACAGGTGAAAGGTGAGTGAACGTGTATAGGACAAGACAATCAATTCAATCACAAGCTCACCATTCTCACAGTTAACTCTAGGGAGGTTACTACTATTTTAGAACAAGGAAAAATCATTACTAAAATCAGAAAACTGGAAATGGGAAAATCAGACACGAACAAGTTAATTAACACTGTTACTTTCAAGAGAGATGCTTCTATGCAAAACTTGACCCGCCACCTGATCCGGACCTCAAAACATAACTAATTTCTGATAAAATTGAAATTTAAAATTTGCAGGCAGCGAATAGATTTCAGAATGGTTAAGATTTAAGGAACTATATTAAATTGAATCAAGGGCACTCAGGAATATCAAGTTATTAGGTAGCCTCAATTCATTTCCAAATTAAAATCCAAACATGCAGAGATATTTTAAAAACTCCCTCTTTGAATTTGTACAGGTTGCATTGCCATAAAAAATTTATAATATCAACTACCAGTCACACAACATCCTACATTGAACCAAAATAACACCAAACTCAAGGTTTATAAAATTTCAAGACAAGGGAGATGAACGAAAATCGTTCAAATTGAAATTTTGGGTTGTTCAAAGATGGGACAACAGTCACACAGAGTTACCATAATTCCATAATTACAGGCAAAAGTTTAAGCATAGAGTTCAAATGTCAAGAGCCAAATCGTAAGCAATCAAGGTGTGGGAGGGAGAGGGCCAAGAGGAGGAAAGAGTCCACGGAGTACGGTACTATACAAAATGCATCCACCCAGAATTTATGATTTTTAGAGATGAGGTGATAAATATACACACACTTATGCAATAGGTCCTTGTTCTTACCCAGGATGAATTTACCAAGCGTACACTTACAAACTTATATGAAAATAATGCAAAGCCCCTATCAATTCCTTTGAAATGGATTAGAACTGTGCTAAACGAAACTAACAAATTGGATCTGATATTAACTGACAACAACTACAATTTATAGAGTGAATGTGAATCTACAAATTTGTTGAAAATATTCAACTAGACAAAATAATAAAGACTCTTGAATGCAAGTCAAGAAGCGATCCAAAAGAATCATTTTTTGTATATACCTATCTACTAAGAGTCATAAATTTATTAAAGAAAAATTCCTTGAAAATCCAAATGACAACGAGCACGAAGAATCTGAATGGATTAAAAATTTAGAAGGCGCCATAATAAAGAAAATTTGATTTCTTAACTTAGAAAATGGTAAATGCAATGAATACCAATTTCACTTTCTATTTTTCATATAAGCCATCAAGGAGCTGGTCTATTCGAATTCAAAATTTAACACAGATTACAACAATTTATAAACTCTGTTTAACAATTAAAATATAAATCAATTACAATTCTCATAATAAGAATATCGTAACTGACGAAGAATAATTCAAATATGTTCTTCAACAAATGGCGCTCCTTCCTGCCTAACACTTGTTAATCATTGAGACTTCACCGATACCTGTGAGGCAATGCTAGGGGTACTCATCTTCCCCCTTATCCGCCCAATATGAAAACGGGTGAAGCACACACAAACTAGAAATACTCTAGCTCCAAGCTTGCATCGCAATGTAGAGCCACCACTCTATATCAATCTTGGTAGCCCAACTCTCACGAGTAAAACTAGTTAAAAATAATTTGGCAGCATAACTTTACCCATAACCAGCATGATCCCTTTCCCATATAGATCATTTGATTTATAGGAATTTCCTTACTAACACATGCCCACATGCATAATTAGTTTTCTCTTTTAATTAAATAATTTGGATTATTCACCCTCTCCCCAAGTTGCACAAGTAAATACATTTTTTTATTTTAATTAAAATTCCATTTCCCTCACATTTCCCAAATGTGTTCCTCAAATCTCTCTTGTCTCTTTATTCCCTCATTTCTCATTTAATGACTGAATCCTTACTAAATCTTAGTTAGAGTTAAAATATGAGTCTTCTTCTAGTTAGACTAGTGGTAGTTAGACTTTAGATACCATTCTATGTGTACACCTATTATCTCTTACTTTATTTCTTTCTTATTTTAAAATTTCATTTTAGTATTTTCTCGCACATATATGCATTATATCAAATATTTAGATTTATCTAACTTTTTCTTTAGATTGATTTACCTCTAATATTTTATTTTAGTCCCCTAACTAAACTTAGACTTAGGCTTTGTCTTAGAATAAACTTAGACTTCTATGAGGATTTATAAATAATAAAATTACTCATTAATTAATTATTTTAGATCCGACAATGTCAAATAAATTCATTGTTTTATAGGCCACCTAGATTCATTGACTCAAGTTTTTAAATTACGCGACATGTCCTTCAAAACACACTCCCGTGCTCTAAGGGTGCCACTCGCCTTTTGACTAGTTTTGGTAGTTTTCCAACCCTTGGAGTCAACACTCCACTCGGGTGACCTTGTGAGAGACTAAGGGCTTCTAAGGAATAAGGACCCTGCCTTATTGCATGCCCCTTTAGAAATATTCATGAGTGTTTGTCTCAATCTTCCCTCACGACATTGTGGACCTCTCGAACTAGGTAATCGTTAACTTACAATTTGAGCCATGGCGGGAGTGTTGGTAGGCTATGTCAGGGACCCTGCCACACCTCTCCCTCAATGTTTGGTTTTCTATGCATGGATACTTTACTCCTTATGTGATTCAGAGTAACAAGCATCGTCAACCTGCATCCATTGAAAAAACATTGGCAATGATCCATATACAAAATCATACTATAATCAATCATATGTCACATATGAATAAAATGAAATACTCAAACCAATACAATCCACTCCCTGAATCAATTCAGAGTCCAAGGAGGTCCATTGATGACATCATCATCTATAATTTGTCATGTGTCCTACACACTCAGGTAAACTCGTCAATAACATCTATCAATAGATATATCAAGTAACAATAAATCACAACCCATCAAAATCATAATGTAAAATCCATAGTTGAAACAAATAACACTTTACTATAATCGGATCACTTGCACGTAGGTCTCCTCAAAGAGTAAGTTGATAACATGTACTCAGTAGAGAGGGATGTTACATACGCCCCTTCTTATTTTAAACTTTGTCCCGAAGTTGTATAGTATATAAAATGCAGTAAAAAGTATCTGAGAATATCTATATGTCTAATTTATCAAACAGGTAAGGAAACTGTTGACGCATATCATATGCATCCTCCCAGGTAGCCGAGTGTGGACTATAGTTGTCCCACTGGACCTTGACCTGATCAGCTATTCGACATCACAACTGTCGAATGCGATGGTCCAAAATGTGGATTAGCTCCACCGTGAGAGCACCCTCATCTGACACCTGCAAAGAACTCATGCCAATCACATGTGTAGGATCACTAACATACTGTCTTAAAATAGATACATGAAAAACATCGTGCATACGCCTCAAAGAATCAGGCAAGGCTAGTTGATAAGCCACGGGTCCTTTCTTTTCCACAACTTCAAAAGGTCCCACAAACCTAGGAGAGAGTTTAACACCCTTTCCAAACTTGATTGAACTCTTGTGTGGTTTCACCCATAGGAAAACTCAGTCTCCAACTTCATAATTGCGGTCAACGCGATGTGCATCAACATAACTCTTCTGTTGATCTTGTGCTTCTTTAATCCTTTGTCTTATCAATTGCATGTTTTCTTCCATTTCTTGGATCACTTCGGCTCCTACCAGGACCCTATCCTTAAGTCAATCCTAGCTCAATGGAATCTGATATGGTTGCCCATAAATAAACTCAAACGATGCCATCTTAATGGTACTTTGATAGCTGTTGTTGTATGCAAACTCTAGTAGTGGAAAGAAATCTTCCCAATGTTTATGTTGGTCCATTACATACATACGCAACATATCTTCCAAAATTTGGTTTGTTCTTTATGTCTTCCAGTCTATCTC
The DNA here is from genome assembly GCA_009831015.1 of Picea engelmannii. NCBI lineage: Eukaryota > Viridiplantae > Streptophyta > Pinopsida > Pinales > Pinaceae > Picea > Picea engelmannii. The sequence continues at coordinate 246,279 of ML798283.1, read as the reverse complement.
AAGGTGATATGTTGTAATAAGGTTCAGTTGTGTTCCCAAATCCTCTTGGAAACTGGTCCAAAATCGTCTGTAAACACCAATCCTCGATCGGATATGATCCTTCTTGGTACACAATGTAACCTTATAATCTTATTGACAAAAAATCTATCTATGTTTGGCACATGAAACGTCATATGTATAGGTATAAAGTGTTCACTCTTTATCAAAGTGTCAAATACCATGAAAATGGAGTCATGTCTCCTTGCAGTCGGTGGAAATAAAACTATAAAGTGCATCGAAATGACCTCCCATTTCGATTCTGGAATGACATGTAGTTGCAATAATCTTGCCAGATGTCTATGTTCAGCTTTCACTTGCTGACATTCTAGACAACTCACCCCATAACTAATAATGTTTTCTTTCATTCCTTTCCAGAAGAATAAAGGCTTAAGGTATTCCTTCATCTTCATGACTCCCGGATGAGCCATGTACACTTCTCTATGAACTTTGCTCAAGATCAAATTTATCAATTCAACATTAGGTAGTACGCAAATCCTTCCGTTAAATCTCAACAATCCATCGTTGTCTAAATAATATCCTTCAAATTTCGGTACCATCATGGTATCATGTCCAATATTTTCCTTAACCTCTTTATACCAGTCATTGTCCGTCTGTATAGTTAGAATATTTTCTCAAAGATTCGTATGAAGAGGTATTACCAAGAATATGAGTCATCTTCGACTCAACACATCTACCACTCTATTCACCATATCTTTTATGTAAGTAATCTTGAATTCGTATTCGCTAAGTAGTTCTGACCAATGCATCTATCGTGCTTTCAAGTCACTCTGCGTAAATATATGCTGCAGTCCACAGTGATCTGTCTTTAGTTATAATTTTCATCCAATCATATAGTGTCTTCAAACTCTCAAGGAATATACAATATCTAATAACTCCAAGTCATGCATTGTGTATTTCTCCTCATGCTTTCTCAATTTCCTTGAAATGTAAGAGATCACTAAACCATCCTGCATCAAAACTTCGCCTAAACCTTCCTTGGATGTGTTTGTGCATACCAATAATTATTTTTCCATGTCGAGGAATTTTAGTATAAGCGTTTTCTTCAACAACTCCTTGATCCTTTTAAATGATTCCATGCATTTCTCAATCCATACAAACTTCTTGTTTTTCTTTTGCAATTATGTGATCAAATTTTCTATCCTCAAAAAACCTTCGACGAATCGTCGGTAATATCTTGCTAAACCCATAAAGTTGTGTACTTCTTGTATGTTTTTCGGTGAAATCCATTTTATAATAGACTCTAATTTCACTGGATCCACATTGATACCTTCACCAGATATCATATTCCCTAAGTAATGAATCTTCGATTGATAAAAAGAACATTTCGACAGTTTCCTGTATAATTTGTTTTCTCGTAGTAGCACGAATATTAAATGTTTGTCATGATCTTCTTTCATCTGAGAATAAATCAATATGTCATCAATGGATACTTGAAAAAACTTGTCCAAGTATTTGCGGAACACCCCATTCATCAAACTCATGAATACCCCTGGGGCATTTGTCAGTCCAAACGGTAAAAATGTAAAATCATAGTGTCTGAATCTCGTCTTGAATGCGGTTTTAGGGATATCTTCTTCTTTAATCCATAATTGGTGAAATCCTGATATCAAGTCAATCTTCAAAAACATTGTCGCTCCTTTCATCTAATCAAACAAATCATCTATTATTGGCAAAAGATATTGGTTCTTGATCGTCGCTTTGTTTAATTGACGATAGTCAATACAAAGTCTCCATGATCCATCCTTCTTTCTTATGAAAATAACTGGCGCACCCCAAGGTTACACACTTGGACGTATAAGTCCCATGTCCAACAATTCCTTCAATTTCATTTTCAACTCCTGTAACTCAGGTGTTGACATCTCATATGGCATTGTTTCTATTGGTTCAGTTATAGTTTTCAGGTCTATTGTAAACTGCAACTCTCATTGGGGCAGTAAACCTGGTAAGTCTTTTGGGAATATGTATGCAAACTCTTGTACTATTGAAATCTTTTCTAATCCTTCCGCCTCGCCCTTTTCATTTAGCGCTAATATTTCATATAATTTACATCCCTTGCACATGCTCTTTTGTATCTGTAGGGAAGAAATGAACCTGATGGACACTCCTTGGTTCCTTCCTACAATCACTCTTCTCTGTCCCACATCATCTGTCAAACTTAACCATTTCATATTATAGTTGAGTATCACATCGTGCGATTCCAATCAGTCCATACTGATCACTATGTCATAAGATCCTAAGATCGTGACATATAGGTTGGCCTTTGTTACAAAATCTCCCAAGTTAATGCTACAGTTTGTAACCTTTACTCTAACCTTCTGTTTGGCAACTGAATCCGTTTCAACGTATCTAAACTCATCCTACTCAATTTTCCTTACCTTAATTCTCTTTAGCACTGCACTAGAAATAAATCTTTTTGTAGCACCTGGATCTATCAAAATACTAAAGGTTTGATCGACGATCACACTTGACATATCGAGAAAAATGGACCGGTGCTCGACCTAGTGATTGTTCATCGCGACATGAATCCTGTGGGCCTTGCCCAAATATCCAACTGTAGTGTTTCCTATTGATCCAACTGCTCTGGCCTTCTCAATCAGAAATTCTCACTGGTAATGTGGCTCTCCACATGTCCAACATTCAGTCTTTGGTCCAATACTCTTGTTCCCTGAAGTAGAAGACGTTATCCTACCAGTCTGAGATCTTGGTTCGTTTTATTGAACAAGCCTAAAATGTTGTTTTTGCAGGCAACATTGTTGCTGATGCGTTGGTCCTCTGTAGGGAGTCCTCTTCTGAGAATTCATTCATCATTGTGTCATGAACATAGGTCATCTATACGTATCTCGATGCCCTGATGCTTGTCTAGCTGGTGTATGATGTTTTTTCTCTCTTAATGTCATCTTTCTAGTCGATCTTCCAAGATTCCTACCCTAAACCCTGATGTTTAGATCTTCCTCATCTATGAGGGCCTTCTGGACTTCATCGTGCAATGTTTGAGGCATTAGGATCCTCACCTTCGCATGAATTTTTAAATTAAGGCCTAACAAAAACTTGTTGACCTTTAGATTCTCCATGTTCAGATGTGGAGCATACCTAAGTAGCTCCATGAATATGTCCTCATAATTTGGCATCATACAACCACCTTGTTGTAAGGCATTGAACTCATTGAGCTAGTGCTCAATTAATTCCTCTGACAAATACCTCTCCAGGAACCATTCCTCGAACAAATCCCATGAAACTTCTTTGACGACCACGTTTAGTTGAGGTAGTAGCATCTTCCACCATATAAGATCACTCCCCTTCAGCTGAAATACCTCCATGCAGAATTTCATGTTGGAGGTGTAGTCATGAAGTGTGAATCAGATCGCCATGTTTTCCAACCATGCCTTGACAGTTGAGCCATCTCTGGCACCCATGAACTCAGGAAAATTCACCTTCTCGAGTTCTCTGTGAATGTTACCACTATGATATGGAGCGCGCTGTGAAACCTCATTGGGTACAGACACCCTTCCCTCATCTCTATCCAGTCGGTTAATCAAGGCCTCTGACATCCTCTGAAAGGATCTCAACAAACCAACCACATCTCCCACAACAACTTGCTCTTGCTCAAGGACTTGTTCTTCTCCTTGGGGATTAGAACCTCTAGCGTGGATTCTACTGGAGGAATCACACCTCTTCCCCTAGCACCATGTCGTCTACCTCCACGAAGTTCTCTAACCGTGATTACCTGCATGGATGGATTTAAAATTTTAATTAGAGACATTAATTTTAATCATAAATTTTAATACATTGGAAGGTATAACGGTCCAATGTCATAGGGTTGAACCCACTTTGATATCATATGTAACGTACCCTCTCTTACGAAAACAATTAGTGATGTACAAATAGGTAAATATTTTTTTTTTTGAAACAATCATTAGTATAAGTGATATGCGTCACAACATAAATTAATAACTACTCAATCAATTTCATCACAATCAACTGAAAGCAACATCACTATTATTCAATCAACCATATCTCAAAATGATAACATAAGGAAACTACCCACCCAACCTATCTTGCATGGTTAGGACCTCCAAGACACATAAACAACGCTCAAGTCTAGGATTCATTCAGTTGATTTTGACCACTTAAGGTCTCATGATTGAAGACTATTCTGAGAAACAAGGAAGTATCTAAATCCCATTAATTCAATCATACACCGATATTCAAGACTAAAATTATCAACATACTTAATCATCAATTCATCATAGTGCAAATAATAATCTACTCTACTTAATAAATCTTCAAGCAATAATTGAGCATAAATGAGTAAGAGGATTTTACATAAAGAATAATAATCCAAGGAGAATAAGTAAAATCTTAGTCTCATGTAGCTCAACTATGCATCTTCATATTAAGGAATAACTTCTAAAAATATATCAGGAATTTAAAGGCTAAAATTTTATATTCATTTACAAGAAACCACAAAAGAAGATCAATCTTCTTAAGTAATACATTAAATTTAGATGCTACTTTGCATTATGTATTCAATCTATAAAACTAATAAAAATCAATCATAAATAGCAATTAAAAAACGTCTACTGCTTGCCTATCCATTTTAAAGAACTAAGAGGCTCAATCATAACAATCAATATGGAAAGATTCCAAATCTAACTTACAATTCCATTGCAAAGAAGCTATAAGAAATCGATCATAATTAGAAGTAATAAGCATTCAAGCTGCATGCATACCATTTAAATAACCATGAAAAGATTTAAAATATTATTGAGCAATAGTAAGATTCAAATGCTACTTTACCTACCCAAATCAATGCTTCCTTACATTACACAAACATTTAAAACTATTAAAGAAGGTCAACATCATATTAAACAATAATAAGGACTTACACCAACCTTCAATCCATGTAAAAAGGGGGTTGATATGATCAATCACAATAAGAAATCTCTCTCTCTCTCTCTCTCTCTATATATATATATATATGTGTGTGTGTGTGTGTGTGTGTGTGTGTGTGTGTGTGTAAGCTAATATGTGAAACATGTGTAGTTCTAAATTATAAGAGATCTTATTTAGTTCTTTTATTTTCACATATTAGATTACATATCTTATATATATAAGGAGATTAAAACATATCAAACACTTCATAACTTCATTTAAGAGTAACCAACAAGTCCACTAAGGAACCAAACTAAGTGAGAAGGATAACATGCAAAACTCTCAACCAACAAAGTTCTAGAAATATAATCTGACCCTTGATCCAACGCCTATTTCGACACCTAATCCGATACTTGATACAAAACTTGATCCGACACTTGTTCCAGACCTTGAAATGACAAAAATTTCTAATAAACAAAATTTAATTTTTAAAGACAAGGAAAATGAAATAAAAGGACATGAGTTGCAAAATAAAAGGAAGTTAACCTATCCCTTTCAAAATCATGGTTTACAATAAGGAAGAATTGACCACAATTTCTTAGTTCTAGAATTTCACTAGCAAAGTGCCCTGAATGAAATTAATCTTTGCGAACTACCCATCATTGAACCAAGGATAAAAATTAGATTGTAGAAATTAAATGTGAGACTGCCATTGATGTTGCAACAAGTAGGTGGATAGAACTGCCATTGATGTTGTAAAAAATGACAACACCAAAAACGCAACACCATCCAGAACTCGTTCTGGACCTTAATTCGACACTCAATCCAAAACTCAATTTGGCACTTAATTCTGGTCCTAGGTCCAACACTAATTTATGATAATTTATATTGAATTGAACGTACAACAATTTTTTTTTATTGATTGTAGCCTTAGAGGAAGGGATAATAAATTTGATGCAGGGTCTGTCAAGAAGTTGCAGCGAAAAGTGAAAGGTGAGTGAACATGTATAGGTCAAGACAATCAATTCAATAATGAGATCACCACTCTCACAATTAAATCTTTGGAGGTTACTACTATTTTAGAACAAGGAAAAACAATTACTAAAATCAACAAATTGGAAATGGGAAAACTAGACACGAACAAGTTAATTAACATTGTTATTTTCAAAAGAGACGCTGTCATACTGAACCTGATCTGACACCTGATATGGACCTCAAAACAGAACTAGTTTATGATAAAATTGAAATTTAAAATTTACAGGGAACGAATAGATTTCAGAATGGTTAAGCTTTAAGGAAGTATAGTAAATTAAATCAAGGGCACTCAGGAAGGTCAAGTTATTGGGTAGACTCAATTAATTTCCAAATTAAAATCCAAACATACAGAGATCTTTTAAAAATTTCCTCTTCAAATTTGTATAGGTCGCATTGCCAGAACAAATTTATAATATCAACTACCAGTCATACAACATCCTACAATGAACCAAAAGAACACCAAACTCAAGGTTTATAAAATTTTCAAGACAAGGGAGAGGAAGGAATGTCGTTCAAATTGAAATTTTGGGTTGTTCAAAGATGGGACAACAGTCACACAAAGTTAACATAATTCCATAATCACATGAAACATTTTAAGCATGGAGAGGTCCAAGAGGAGAAAAGATTCCACATAGTACGATACTCTACAAAACGCATCCACCCAGAATGTACAATTTTTAGAGATGAGGCGATAAATATACGTGCACTTTTGCAATATGCCATTGTTCTTACCCAAGAGGAATTTACCAAGCGTACACTTACAAACTTATATGAAAATAATGTAAAGCCCATATCAATTTCCTTTGAAATGGATTAGAGATGTACTAAAAATAACTAACAATTCAAATCTTATATTAACTGTCAGAGACTACCATTCACAGAGTGAATGTGAATCTACAAATTTGTTGAAAATATTCAACTAGACAAAATAATAAATAATCTTGCATGCAACTCAAGCAACTATCCAAAATAATTGTTTTTTGTATATACCTATATACTAACAGTCATAAATTTATTAAAGAACAATTCCTTGAAAATCCAGATGATAGCGAGCACAAAGAATCTGAATGGATTAAAAATTTAGAAGGCGCCATAATAAAGAAAATTTGATTTCATAGCAAAAAATGGTAAATGCAATGAATACCAATTTCACTTTCTATTTTTCATATTGTTGGGTATGTGTTATATTCTTTGCATGTGTGTGTGTGGGCGCATCACATTCGACAATTGCATCTAACGATCCCTCTAGTAGTGTTATTTGTGTCGTGTGTGTCGGGTGCTTTCCTAGGGTGCTCCTAGGGGGGCAAGTATGCCCCCCCCTGGTTATGCGCAGCGTTCGGGGCAGCGCCCCGAATATTTTTTGGGGGGCAGTGTTTGCTATTTTTAGCGTATTTTTCTATTTTTAGCGATTTACTAAATTAATCCTAGATTAAGGGATTAGGGTTTTGGTATCTAAAGAATACCTAAAAACATTGTATATATTGTATGGTGAATGGTAAAATTCAATATATGAATATAAGAAATGTTTTTTTGGTTGAGGATTTCCGGTATAAAATCTCTGTGTACTCTGTGTATGAGCCATTGATTAAATTCTATTTTTCTTAAGAATCTATATGCATTGCTTTAATTCATAGGTTTAAAACTTACATGTGGTATCAGAGCTCATTTTTGGCTTCGAAGAGATGCCTTTGTTGTTGATGGTTTGGTTCAGTCTTGATAGATCAAGTTGATCTTGGGTTTGTGATAAACCTGGGTTTAGTGGGAGATTTTTCAGTGGTTATTTGAGTGTAGAAAGAGGAATGGAGAGCTCTTCTAGAATCGAGATAGAGAAGTTCAATGGTAAAAACTTTGAGCTATGGAAGCTCAAGATGGAGGACCTTCTTGTAGACAAAGAACAATGGATCGATGTGGATCCTAGTACACAACCTACTGCTACACCATCTACTAGCACACAGTCTACTGGTACACAACCTACTAGTACACAAACTACTAGTACACCACCTATTGGTATGTTGAAGGAATATTGGGAGAAGTTGGACAGAAGAGAAAGGAGTATTATTCGACTCTGCCTGGCAGATTCAGTGTTGTTGAATGTCTCGGGAGAATCTACAGCGAAGGAATTGTGGGATAAGTTGGGAAATTTGTATCAATCAAAGTCTTTGGTAAACAAATTGTTTCTTCAAAAGAATCTGTATCAT
>ML798283.1:188455-214628 GCA_009831015.1 Picea engelmannii | reverse complement strand
TAACAAGCCACCTCTATGGGAATGTTTGGCCAGAGACTACCAAATCCACAAACAGAAAATGTTTACGTATACACAACACCATGTGTTATTATAATCATTCGATCAATCTCATATTCTTTATCAATTATATATTTGTATGACTTATTTTATGTTATTCTTGTATGTTTGATACATGTCATGATGAATGATTGTTTATAAAATAGAAACAAAGAATACTACATTGCTGGTGTGCCCACACTTTTGCCTAAAAGGTGGACCATCGTGTTGTTGAATTGTTTAAAACCTCCTTTTTGGGCTCTCAGCTATAATTTTTCATTACATGAATGGATTATTCAACCTCACGGTTGTCCCCTTTTATTATGATGAAGTGCTCGTGTGAATGGCAGTAAATTTTAAAATGGCAGTAAATTTTTATTGATTAGTTGAACGACAGCTAAAATGACAGTCGATTCAGCAGTAAATTTAAAATGGCAGTAAAGTTTTATTGGTTAGTTGAACGACAGCCGAAATGACAGTCGATTTGGCAGTGAATTTAAAATGGCAGTAAATTTTTATTTGTTAGTTGAACGACAGCTGAAAGGAAAGTCGATTTGGCAGTAAATTTTAAAATGGCAGTAAATTTTAAATGTTAGTTGAAACGACAGCTGAAATGACAGTCGTTTTGGCTATAAATTTATGTCTGAGCCTTAAATTTTAGACAACCTTAATGGTAGTTTTCAATGGCAGTTATGACCATGGAAGTAGTTATAGTTTTCAATGTTGGGCCATAAATAAAATAATTCAAGGCCCATATTTTTTTTTTTTAAATAAAAATGGTGGAACCTTCTATATTAGCAAAAACTAGAGTATACAGTGGCTGATGTGGACTCCAGCTGTCCTGCCTTAGTAGGAAACCAGGACAGCTGGGTCTGTTGTTCCAAGTGTGTAGTTGTTAACATAGATACATTGGCACGTCCTGCCTGAAGGAAACTAGGGTGACAGTGGTCCTAATCTTCAAAAACAAAAGCCAGTTTAAAAGCAACTGAACAAGCAACCTAGACCAAAGCAGCATAAGACTAATAACCAGAGTTCTCGCTTGCCTCCTGCTCTGCGCCAGCCTGCTGGGATCGCGTATACCTACGTGCACGTTGGGCAGTGCTTCTTCGACATGCTCTTCGAGAGGGCTGTGAAGAGCATGTCCATTCTCTGATCTACCCTGTCAAGTCGAAAGGCCAGGTCATCAAGCATGCTCCGCAGCTCAAAGATGAGGGGCAGATGCCAGAGCACCAAGAAGGTGGCTTTTTCCTAGTCGCAATTGTCTCCTGGAGTCCTCGTGTCATGCGTCGTCACTCAACTTGTACTGGGGTGTCCCGTTGGCTGTGGCGGTGTCCCTTCTACCTTTGCTATCCCTGTAGCATCCATAGGTGTAACCTCCTCCTCCACAACGCAAGTCGGGAAGAGAGCCTCATCCCTGCATGCAGTGTATCATTCCAGGTGGCCTTTGGGTGGCGAAATACGTTCTTCGGCTCTAGCCATGGGGGGGTGGTTCTGTATTGCCTCCTCCAGGCTTATTTCCTCAATGATCGCCATGGGGGGTGACCACCGGCTTCGCTTTCGTCGCTTGGAGGCCAGGGTGATGGTGCGCTCGAAGTGCTGAATGCGTTTGCGCCAGGATTCAGCCCGATACCAGGCGACTCCCCTGCGCGACTTACCCCGGAGTCTGGGCATGATGGAGGTGCCGGAAGGAATATGACTAGTTGCAGGTTTGCTCCAGTGCTCGGCTCCTCCCTTCGCTGCTTGTGATGGAGGGAGGCAGTGCCACTCTAACCAAATGAACACAACAAGGGGCGAATGCCTGCCTCGGCTATCCCTTATCACCATTAAACTCTCCATTGCTACACTTTCCATCACCATTAACACAAACTCAATAGTGCGCTGTCTACAGGTACCTCTCCCTCGCGCGAGAGGGTTCATCGCATTAAGGTGGCACATTCAGTGCATGGCTTAATTAATGGGTTGTAGGTTCGCGCCGGTCGATGCCATTAATTGGCGTCCCGACTGCCTCCCATGTGGACTCATATGTACGCATGGCACCCCATCCGGGGGGAGAAGATCCTTGTTGGCTAGGATGTGGCATCTTGTGGAGATGTTTGAGCTGTCCGAGGCTTCCTGTACCAAGCTGGAGTAATCATTTTCTCTTTCGACTGCTGCATTTGCTAGGTTGTCCGCTACTCGGTTGGCCTCTCTCTTTACGTGGGAAGGCATGATGCTGAGAGCAGGAGTGAGGAGGTTTTTGAACTCTTATAGGAGACCTGAGAGGTGCCAGCTAGGTGATATTTTGGAAGGCGTGCTCCCGTTTAGGATTTTTTTGATTAGGTGTATGGAAACCTGTGAGTCTCCTTCCAAGACGATATTGCGATGGTCTTTCTCCATTGTGGCCTGTAGCCCTCTCAATAAGCCTATGATATCCGCCACATTGTTTGTCGTTTCTCCGAGGAATCCTGTGAACAAGCCCAGGATCTTCCCTTCTGAATCTCGGACCGCTGCACCCCATCCGGCTGTTCCTGGGTTTCCTTTGGCAGCTCCGTCAAAGTTGACTTTTATGAAGTGGCTTGGTGGTGGGGACCAAGTGGTGGGGATGGATTGGGGCGGTTTGGTGATCCTCCTGGCTAGGTGAGGAGAGGGGAGGGGTAACCAATGTTGCAAGATACAATGCTCATCCGGTGAGCTTTTCAGGTCCTCCTGTTTCCACGGGTGGCATCTGATTGTCTCCTTGATCAGCGAGTGGATTCTCTCCCAGGTGGCTTCCAGTGTGGAGGCTTGCGAGTGAAAGATTCGTTGGTTTCTTTCCTTCCTTAGCTGCCAGAGTATGAAGCCTGGCAAGAGTTTCCAAATGTGGTTTAGGAGTGGGCTTTTGTAGGAGACGTTGTCCCATTGATCAATTGTGTCATTTACGCTGTCTCTGTGCTGCGCTGACCTGTGCATAGTGTGTGCACTTCGATCCCATATGGTTTGGTTGTAGCGAGATCCATTGAAGAGATGTTCCTTGGTTTCTTCTTGTTGTTTGCAGAGCACATCGAGAGAGGGTCCAATGAAGCCTCATTTTCTGAGATTGTCCTAGGTTAGCGCCCTGTTGTGCACTACTAGCCAGAGGAAAGTGGAGACTTTGGGCCAGAGCACTGGATTCCAGACTTTGTTCCAGATAGTCTCTTTGTTGTCGACTTGCGAATGGCTGTGGATTCGATAGGCTTTCTTGATCGTGAAGGTTCCAGTGGTGGAGTATCCCCAACGCAAAATGTCTGTGCCATCCTTGATTGGGATTTTGCATCGTTTAGCTTGGGTGTGCCAGGCTTCCAGGTTAAAAGTTTCTGGAACGCCTAGATTTTGGTGAGAGAGTTTCCACTGACGCCAGTGCCGGTGCTGCCCTTGAGGTTGCCAGAGATCCTTGACGTGCAGGGTGGCTTGCAGGTCGATGGCCTCTCGGAGTGGGCCTATATCTTCTATTTCATTCAGCGGTTTGAACTGTTGCCAGGAGTCTTGCCATAGTTTGGCTCTTTCTCCATTCCTAATCTCCTAGAAGGCGTGGTTCTGTACTAGGGTGCGGTTGTGCCAAGCAGTGTTCCATATGTTGGATCCTTGAATTCTGATGTTGTGCCTGATTAATTGATGGTCAGGTGTCAACGGAGCATATTTGTGCCTCCAGATGCGAGCCGAGGCTGTTGTAGGAGCTTTCAGCCAATGCCACCAGATTGTGGCTCCCATAACTTGGTTGAGTTTGCCCGGATCATGGAGGCCTAATCCGCCTTGACTTTTTGGCATGCAGAGTTTCTCCCAGCCCACTAGGGCCCATTTTTTGTTCGGCTGTTGACCGTGCCAGAGGAAATTACGTTGTAAGGTTTTTATGGCTTTTATGACATAAGTAGGAGCATCTAGGACCGTGAAGAGATAAGTGGGGAGTGCCTGGAGGACTGACTTAAGGAGGACCAACCGAGAGGCTAAGTTGAGGGGTCTAAAGGTCCAGTTGCTTAGTCTGTTGGAAATGGAAAGGAGAAGACTTTCCCAAGAGATGGATCTGGCAGCAACTCCTGTGAGGGGAACGCCAAGATAATTGGACGGAAGGGAGCTCCTTGGTATGCCTAGGAGTCTAGAAATATGCATTTGTACCGGTAAAGGGGTGTTGAAAAAGAAAATCTTGGATTTGTCCAGGTTTAAAGACATGCCGGAGGCCTCTGTAAAGTCAGAGAGGATGGATTTGAGGGAGAGGGCCTCTCTGGTCGAGGGGGATTTTAGCAGGAGCGTGTCATCTACGAACTGGCTATGAGAGAGGGCTGACTGAATGTTGTGAAGCAGTAGACTCTTGAGGGAACCCTCTGTGACAGCCGCAACAATAGATCTGCCTAGGCCTTCTGCCATTAGAACAAAAAGGAAGGGCGAGAGGGGATTTCCTTGTCGTATTCCATGAGAGGGAGAAAAGGGCCTAGAAGGGACGCCATTGACCAAGATGGAGAAGAAGGTGGAGAAGATAAGATTGAGGATCCATTTTGTCCAGCCTTGATCAAAGCCAAATGAATCTAGGACGGCTTTGAGGTAATGCCAGATTGCCCTGTCGAAAGCTTTAGAGAGGTCGAGTTTGATTAGCATACCTGGAATTTTGGAGGTTTTAAGAGAGTGTATAACCTCATGTGCCAAGATGATGCTGTCTGTGATTTTCCTTCCTTCCACGTATCCTGCCTGTTCTTTGGAGATGACGTGAGTCAAGATGGGTTTCAGCCTGTTGGCGATGACCTTTGTGATGATTTTATAGATCACATTGCACAGAGAAATGGGCCTGAAGTGCCTTGGATTTGTGACTCTCTCTTCTTTGGGGATGAGGGTGATGAAGGTTGCGTTCAGAGCTGGAAGAACCACACCCGATGCTCTCGAATCCTCTACCACTTCCCACACGTCCTTTTTCACCAGGTCCCAGGAGTGATGAAAAAAGTCTGCGGTGAAACCATCTAGACCCGGGGCCTTTCCTGGTGGCATATCTCTTACCGCCTGGTCCACTTCCTCCTGAGTGATGGGTCTTGTGAGGGCGAAATTTTGCTCCGGGGTGACTAAAGTTGGTATGTTTCTTGTGATTTTTTGGATTGCTTTTGTTCTGTCCTCCTGGGTTTCTGTTAGGAGATCCTTGTAGAAGTGTATGAGCTTTGCCTCGATCTTGGAGTGCTCTCTGACTATGTTTCCTTGGCCATCTTTGAGGTGCGTGATTATGTTTATATGTCTTCGATGCATCACTGTTCTGTGGAAGAATTTCGTGTTCCTTTCCCCTTCCTTCAGCCACTACATGCGAGATTTTTTCTTCCAGAGGATCTCTTCCTGTTTGCATCTCTCTTCGAGCTGTTCTCTGAGTAACTCTTCTTCCCTCATTAGATCAGTGGTTCGGGAGCCTGAGATGAAGGTTTTCTGGATTTCCTCTAATTGTCTTTTGATGTCTTGTATGCTCTGGAGGATATTTCCAAAGCAGTTCTTGTTCCATTTCTTCAGCGACGCCTTGAAGTTCTTGAGTCTGTGCTGAAATCTGTACATGCTAGAGATATGATTTATTCTTGCCTGCTCCCACCATTCCTTGGCTAGATTCTGGAAGTCTGGATGTAGGAGCCAGAATTTTTCAAAGCGGAAGGGTTTGAATTGGGGTGTATCCTGGGTATTCATGCTGAGGACCAGTGGCCAGTGATCTGACTCTGGGTAAGATGAGGCTTTCCAATTGTGAGCCTGATTCCATTAATTCCTCGGAGACCAGGAAGTGATTGAGCCGGCAGGCGATGTGTTGGGTGCCCGATCTACGGTTTGACCAAGTAAAAGTGCCATTGCTATTCTCAATATCTACTAGTTTGAGATGATCAATGAGGGTTTTGAACTTACCGTTGTCTTGCTCCAGCCGCTTGGTGCCTCCAATTTTTTCTTCCAAGGTGAGGATCATGTTGAAGTCTCCTCTGATGATCCAGTTGCGTGTTGATACCAAGGTTTGGATGTGCTCTATTCTCTGCAAGAATTTATCTTTGTCCTGCTGATTTTGGGGACCATAGACATTAGTGATGTCCCCTTCCTGGGCCGAGCCTATAATTTGAAAGTGCGCCGTTATCGTGCCCATAGTTGAAAAGGGGTTGTGGACGCTTATGCTGGCAGGGTTCCAGAGGATTGCTAGTCCTCCTGAGGCACATGCTGAGTCTGTTGATATGAAGCTGCAGTTTCTCCATATACGCTGAAAGATGATTTCAGCTTTTGCACCTGCACATTTGGTTTCTTGTAGCAAGAGCATGTCTGGATTCTTGGCTTTTATGCATTCTTGGAGGGTCCTTTGATTGGACCTACCATTTAGCCCTCTGATATTCCATGTGAGGATTTTCATCATTGATTTGAAGTTGGGGTTTGGAGGTAAACCTCCGACATCTTGTGGATCTGTCCAGAGTTTATCATTAGGTTGCCAGCTTCCCTGATTAGTTGTTGCATCGTTTTGTGCCCTCTTCTCTTGGTCTCTTTTTGGATTTTCCTCAAGCCAGGATGTGAGTCCGAGGCAATGCCTAGCCTTGCCGCAGAACCCGTGGAGGAGTTGAGGAATACTTTATGTACCTTGCGCATCTATTCTTCTGGGAGGGTTTGCAAGTCCTTCTGATTCAGGGCTTCTTCTAGCTTCTCCAGGTCGATGTCGGCCATATCTCCTTCGTCCAACTGCATTGGGGTGTCCCCGTCTCCTTCAATTTTGTCCTCTTTATTTGTTTCCCGGTCGTGGGGCAGGGGAGATGGATTTGATGGATTGTCTTGTGATGGATTCTAACTTTTATGTGGATCTTGAACTTCGTCTTCCTCCGGAAGGTGCTTCAGGATCTCATAGGGATTGCTTGTAGCGATATTCTGCTTTGGCTCTTGGGTTGGTTTCTTTGGTGGATGTCATTTTTTTTTCGTCACTGTGACGAATCCATCCTTTTGTGCTTCCTTCTGTGCTGGCTCGCTTGCTTTGGCAGCTGCTTTGATGAGGGGACATTCTCTGAAGAGGTGGCCATGCTCGTGGCATCTCCTGCAGCGAAATGGAATGTGTTCGTAGTCCAGGGTTTGTTGCCAGTCTTCGTCTTGGTATTCCAAAGTGACTGAGCCAGGAAGAGCTTTGTAGATGTTCATGTAGACACAGATTCTGGCATAGGATGTGTATTTTCTTTGCCTAGTGGCTTCTGAAGCTCTCACATACTGGCCTAGGGTATTCCCTATACCCATCAGAATTTCCTCTAGCCAAAATTCCTGGGGTAAAGAGTATAAGTGGATCCAGACTGGAGCCATAGTGAAGTCTTCCTTGTCAGGGCTGAATCTCTCAGTCCAGAATCTGAGGAAGAGCCCTGCCAAATTAAATAAGTATGGGCCATTTTCAAAGATCCGGTCTTTGTCTTCTAAGTTGTACAGGATGATTGTGAAGAATCCCTTGGAGTTGAGTTGAACTTGATAATCTCCTTTGGGATTCCACCAATGCTTGATCCATTTGTGGAGATCCCGTTCTTATGGCCACAACCCTAAAAACTTCCCTATGAGGGCATGTTCTTTCATGAACTCCGTGTGTTATCCTACCCTGGTGGAACTGATGAGATATTGTGGTGCATTTTCTAGCTGGGGTATGCATTCACCTGGCTCCCATCCTTTATGCGGCTTTGTCTTGGAGGTTCCCGCTTCAGCTCTTGTGTCCATCTCCTTCCGCAGGCCATATTCTCTGGTCAGGAGTTGCTCCTGGATTTGTGGCGGCGGTTCGAAGGCAGGGCACTTTGCTCGAGTGCCAGATCTGTTGTTTGCAACGATATTGTTGTAAGAGGGGGGCGGTCCCCCCCCCTCCGTGCCCATTGTGCCATTTCAGTGGTGACTGTAATGGGTTGTGCTACAGTGCTTGAGTCGCGCGGTGGCTGTGGCTATTGGTGTCTACTGTGTGCGGCTGAGGGGCTAGGGTTTCCTCAGTCATGCTCTTGGCTAGAAGATAAATTCAAGGCCCATATTAAGTCAACTGTATTAGATGATCATATTTAAATATTCTTCAATTATGTATAAGATTTGGATTTTCATTGTATTAGATTTGAAGTTATGCTTTATCTATAGATTTTAATTATTGGAACACTTTAGTGTAACTATGTATAAGATGTGACTGGTATGGATTAACCTAGTTTTCAGGGTAGACCAGAATTTAAATAGTCAATGCTTGTCCTAAGTAAAATACTTGAGTTGTTTTTAATATTATTGAAAAGGATATAAGATTTTATTGGAAGCCGATGGACAAGTTATAGTTATCATTAGATTCTATTATGAGATAAGTCAATTTTATGTTCCATTAAATACTTTTTAATTATTTTGATACCCTTATAAGATTGGGAGTTTTTATTGGAAGTAAGTAGTCAAGGTTATGCTTCTAGTAGATAGTTCTTTCGTTAGCTTCCATTATTGTAACAATTCAGAGTGTAAGTGCGTACAATATGCTACGTTATAAAAAACAACGTAGTTTTCATTATGGGTGTAAATAAAATGTTTCAATGTCTACTTTATGTAAAATATTTGATAAGGTCGACATTAAATATTCTTGAAGGATTTATAAAATTTTGATTTTTAATGGAAGAAGGTGTCCTGGATGATCTTGATGTTGTTATTTAGCTTAGTCGGCTTGGACTTGTTGTTTTGGGGTGGGATGTAGACACCTCCAAGTTCCTAAGAACAGTCACCAGCCTTGAGACCTTAAATGGTCAAATCGATGGGAACCTGGTCTTGAGCATTTCTTATGTGTCCTGGAGGTCCTAACCATTGCAAGGTAGGATGGGCGGGTAGCCAGTCTTATTTTTCATCGGTTGATTGTCGTTCATTGCTTCCAGATGATTGATGTGATTCTTAGTTCGTTATGTTGTTGTCGCAGTTACATGCATCATGTTCGTCGTCGTGTTGTGAAGAAGATTACAATGTCTTTATTACCCTTCTACACACACACACAAAAAAAAAATAAAAAAATCCTGCACTTGTTATGAGAGGCTTGTTGCCGTAACAAAATGGGAGGGTTGTTACATATGGTATCAGAGTGAGGTTCAACCCACGACTTGGGGTTGCTACGACTTTCGTTGATATGATTGATTATACTGTTGCTAATTGAGTTGACTTGTATTCGTGCAGGTAATCATGGTTATAGGATGTCGTGGAGGCATATGACGGGGTGTTAGGGGAGGAGGCGTGATGCCTCCAGTAGCATCCATGCCTAAGGGGTCTAACCCCCAGGGAGACGAGCATGTTCTTGGATAGGAGTAGATAATAGTTGGTGATGTAGTTGGAATGATGAGATCTCTTTAGTGCATGTCTAAGGCACTGATCAGGCGTTTGGACAGAGATGAGGCCAGGGCGTCGACACCCACTGAGGTTCCACTACGCGCTTTGGTCGGTACTAGCAACATTCATCGTGAACTTGAGAAGGTTAAATTTATTGAGTTCTTTGGTGCCCTGGATGGCGTAGCCACCGAGTCATGGTTGGAGAAAATGGTGATGTGCTTCACACTTCGCGATTATACCTACAACATGAAGGTATGCATGGCGGTCTTTCAACTAAAGGGGAGCTCTCTTCTATGGTGGAAGATGCTCCTACCACAACCAAACGTGGCCGTCGAAGAAGTTTCATGGGAACTGTTCGAGGAATGGTTACGAGAGAGGTAACTTTCAGAGGAATTCATTGAGCATCATCTCAATGAGTTCAATGTTTTATGACAGGGCAGTCGCACGATGATCGAGTACGAGGCCCATTTTATGGAGCTGCTCCGGTATGCTCTGCACCTTAACACTGAGAAACTTAAGGTCAACAGGTTCGTGTTCGACCTTAACGATAGTCTGCGTGCAAAGGTTAGTATTTTGATGCCTCAAAACTTTCATGATGCCATCCAGAAGGCCCTCATAGAAGAGGAGGATCTTATCAGTGGGGGTCAGACCAGGACTCTAGCGAGACCAGTAGGGCAGGTTTCATTTGGAGCACTGCAACATCAGACACTAGCCAGAGATACATCGATATATCGTGGCTTCCAGAGGGGATCCACTTTCACTACACCCCGACGATCGACACATCAACAGAAGACTCCTTATCAGGGACCACAACATCAGGAGTAGCGTCGCCCGCAACAACAATAGTTTAGGCCTGTTCAGCAGAACAAACCAAGATTCCAAGATGGTGGGCCATCATCTTCTACTTTGGGTACCAAGACTACTGGGCTGAAGAAGGGGTGTTGGACATGTGGGGAGCCAAACTACCATCATGACTTCCCTGTGGAGAGGACCAGAGCATTCAGATCAGCTGGACCCACTACCGTGAGAGATATGTGCAAGGCCCATCAGATTCATATAGTGGTGAATAACCGCCAGGTAGAGCATCAGTTGACTATTCTTGAGACAAAAGGTACTGTCACTGATCAGACCCTTAGTATTTTGATAGATTCCGGTGCTACCGAGAGTTTCATTTATGGTGTAGTGCTAAAAAGGATTAAGGTAAAGGCAGTTGAACAGGACGTGTTTAGCTTCGTGGAGATGGCTTTGGGAGCCAAATAGAAGGTTGGAGGAAAGGTTACGGGTTGTGTCCTTAACCTGGGAGAGTTTGTTACAAGTGCCAACCTGTACATCATGATCTTAGGATCTTATGATGTCGCGATTGGTATGGACTGGTTGGAATCGCATGAGGCGATACTCAACCATAAGACAAAATGGTTGATCTTGGTCGATGACGAGGGTCATAGACGTGCAATTGTAGGACAGAACCAGGGAGTTTCCCTGAGGTTCATCTCTTCCTTACAGCTACGGAAGAGTATGCGCAAGGGGTGCAAGCTTTATGCGATCCTTGCATTAAATGAGAAGGGAGTAGTGGAAGGTCTGGAACACCTTCCGGTGGTGAAAGAGTTTGCGGACATATTTCCAGAGGAGTTGCCTAGGATGCCTCCGTAGAGGGAGTTGGATTTTACCATAGACCTAAAACTGGGGACTGAATCGATAGCAAGAACGCCTTATCTGATGTCGACCCCGGAGTTACAAGAGTTGAAAATGTAACTGAAGGAGTTGCTAGACCTGGGACTGATACGTCCTAGTGTGTCACCGTGGGGTGCACCTGTTATTTTCATACGAAAGGAGGATGGATCGTGGAGGCTTTGCATTGACTACCATCAACTGAACAAGGCTATGATCAAGAATCAATATCCATTGCCGATAATTGATGATTTGTTCAATCAAATGAAGGGTGTGACGATGTTCTTTGACATCGATTTCTGATCAAGGTATCACTAGTTGTGGATCAAGGAGGATGACGTCCGTAAGACCGCCTTTAAGATGAGGTTTGGACATTACGAATTTACTGTTTTATCGTTTGGACTGACAAACGCCCCAAGGGTATTTATGAGTTTGATGAATGGGGTGTTCCACGAGTACTTGGACAAGTTCGTCCAAGTATTCATTGACAATATTTTGATCTACTCTCAGACAACGAAGGAGCATGATGAGCACTTGTGCTTGGTACTACAGTGTCTACAAGATAACAAACTGTATGGGAAGTTGTCCAAATGCTATTTTTATCAATCAAAGATTCACTACATAGGGCATGTCATCTTCGGCGAAGGCATCACTGTGGATCTAGCCAAGGTCGAGGCTATTATGGAATGTCTTGTGCCGACGAATGTCCCAGAAGTGCATAGCTTCATGGGTTTGGTAGGATACTATCGACGGTTCATTGAGGGATTTTTGAAGATAGCAAATCCGATCATGGAATTGTAGAAGAAGAACATGAAGTTTGTTTGGACTGAGAAATGTGCGGAATCATTTCGGAGGCTCAAGGAGCTGTTGACAATAGCACCGATACTAAAGGTCCCGGACATGGACACTGACTTCTTGGTATGCACTGACGCATCCAAGGAAGGCTTAGGTGGATTCTTGATGCAAGACAGATGAGTGATCACTTACATTTCGAGGAAACTGAGAAGGCATGAGGAGAACTACACGATGCACGATTTGGAGTTGTTATCCATCGTATATGCCTTGAAGGTTTGGAGACACTACCTTGTTGGATGAAAATTTGAACTAAAGACTGACCATTGTGGACTACAACACATATTTACGCAAAGTGACCTAAACACGTGACAACGACGTTGGTCGGAATTTCTTAGCGAGTACGACTTTGAGATTTCTTACATAAAAGGAACAGTGAACCAAGTGGCAGATGCATTGAGTCAGAGACTGTGCATATTTTTGGTGTTGCCTCTTCAGATGAATCTACGTGAAAATATTCTAACCTCACAACATGACGATGACTGGTACAAAGAGGTCGAGGGTTTTTTCGGACCAAACACAATGATGGTACCACGATATGAGGGATTTTCATTTGATAGCGATGGTTTATTGAGGTTTAAAAATTGGATCTATGTACCACCTAATGACGAGTTGAGGATGTTGATCCAGAGTGAGGCTCATAGAGAAGTTTACATGGCTCATCCGGGAGTCACGAAGATGAGGGCAAACCTTAAACCCTTATTTTTTTGGAAGGGAATGAAGGCCGACATAGTCAACTATGTGGCCAGATGTCTAGAATGTCAGTAGGTAAAGGCTGAACATAGACACCCAATAGGATTAATACAACCACACGCTATTCCGGAATCGAAATGGGAGGTTATTTTGATGGATTTTATTATTGGATTGCCACTGACGACAAGGAGACATGACTCAATTTTCATAGTAGTAGACACTCTGATGAAGAGTGCTCACTTTATTTCTATGCGTACGACGTATCAGGCACCTGACATAGCTAGAGTTTTCATCAGTGATATTGTGAGGCTGCATGGCGTGCCTAAGAGGATTATATCTGATCGAGGATCGGTGTTTACTGGACGATTTTGGACGAGTTTCCAAGAGGCCTTGGGAACCCAACTTAACTTTAGTACTACGTATCACCCGGATACTGATGGATAGACCGAATGAATGAACCAAACCTTGGAGGACATGTTGCGCATGTATGTGATGGACCAACAAAAGCGTTGGGAAGAATTCTTGCCACTAGTGGAGTTCGCTTAGAACAACAATTACTAGAGCACCATTAAGATGGCACCTTTCGAGTTTCTTTACGGGTGACCATGTCGGACACCCTTGAGTTGGGATCGGCTTGAGGATAGGGTCCTAGTTGGACCCAAAGTGATCCAAGAAATCAAAGAGCAAATTCAAACAATAAGATAAAGGATTAAAGAAGCGCAGGATCGACAGAAGAGTTATGCCGATGCACACTGTGTCGACCGTAGTTACGAGGTCGGCGATCGAGTCTTCTTGAGGGTTAAACCACATAAGAGTCTGATCAAGTTTGGGAGGGGAGCTAAAATCTCTCCTAGGTTCATGGGAGCTTTCGATATTGTGGACAGAAAGGGGCCCATGGCCTATCGACTAGCCTTGCCTGATTCTTTGAGGCGTATGCACGATGTTTTTCATGTATCTATTTTGAGACATTATATTAGTGATCCTACACATGTTGTTGACATGAGTTCCTTGTAGGTATCGGATGAGGGGGCACTCACGGCTGAGCCAATCCACATCTTGGATCATCGTGTTCGACAACTACAACATCGAACGGTAGATCAGGTCAAGGTCCAATGGGACAATTATAGTCTGCACTCAGCGACCTGGGAGGACGCATATGATATGCGTCAGCAGTTTCCATTTTTGTTTGATAGATACACATATGATACTATGATACACTTTATTTCAACATATATACTGTGAAACTTTGGGATGAATTTTAGACCAAGAGGGGGTGTATGTAACATCCCGCTCTGGCACACTGAGCAAACTTATTCGTTGAGGACATTTGCTTGCAATTGATTCGGATTATTATGTTATTAAAAGTCTTGATTTTGATTATGAGACGTTATGGGTTGATGACATGTTGTTTTACTACATTGACATAGACAGGTGCTATTGACTCGGTTTTACTGAGTGTGCAGGATTTTGGACCTCGAGGATGCAGAGGCATTGATGGAACCCCTTGGACTCCGGATCGAGTCAGGGAGTGTACCATTGAGGTTTGATTGTTTTAACTATGATATTAGTGCATCTAACTGGATGATAGGATATGAATATATTCTGACATGATTTATTGATGATGCAGGTTGATGATAGCTTGCCGACCAGACTCACATATGGAGTAAAGGGGTCATGCACAACTACCAGAGATGTTGAGGGAGAGGTGTGAACAACAGCCCTGCCACAGCCTACTAGCACTCCCACCATGGATCGAACTATAGGTTAACGTTTACCTAGTTCGAGAGAACCCACGATGTCATGAGGGCAAACTGCGATAGTCACTCACAATGATTCTAAGGGGTGCGCAATAAGGAGGGGGCCTTATTCCATAGAATCCCTTAGTCTCCCACAAGTTCACCTGGCGGAGTGTTGACTCCAGGGGTTATTGATGTCTACCAAGTCAGTCAAGAGGCGAGTGGCACCCTTGGAGCACATAGTGCATCCTGAAGGGCACATCGCGCAAGGGAACATATGACGTGAGTGGAACCCTTGGAGAACCTAGTGCATCCTGAAGGGCACATCGTGTTCTCGATGATAGATGGATGAACCTAGATGGCCTTAGGATGAGTAACATGTTAAGCAATTTTAAAACAATTTGCCTAATTAAATGTCGCTCAGTACGAAATTTAAGGCCTAAGTCTAAATTACGCTAGTGGTAACATTTTCTCTCCTACTACTAATAATAATAATATTAATAAAAACCACATGAATAATAATTATGATCTTCGTTAAATCTTGTAACATGAAGATATTAAGAAATTAATGGTTTCAAAAAAAAATCTGTTGGATTAAAATTTAAAAAGGGAATTAATGGTCTTATTATTTTGATAATTTAAAATATACTAATTAATGAGAAAAGGGAGAACTGGGTTAAATTCCACACCTTCCTTTTTGAGTTTTAATTAAAAGGGGGAAAGAGAGAAAATTAAAAAAATCAGGAAACTAGAGAAAAGAGGTAACATAAAAAGGGGAAAAGGGGAACTTAAGGGAAAAAGAGGAAAGTCAACTTAGTAAAGAATCTACCATTTAAGAGATTTCTAATTTTAAACAGAATTAACAATTTCATAATAGGGAAAGCCTTTAAAACATGTAAGGGAATTTGGGGACACCTAGGAGTGATTCTAGGAGTAACTCTAGGTGGGTGAGGGAAATAAGATAGTTAATTAATTGAAGAAATTAAATAATGGAGGAATGTAGGGGATGGGTGACACTTGTACGGAGAGGAATTTTTAGGAATTTATTTTTAAAACTTTAATTAAATGATATTTTAGGAAAGAAAGGAAGTTCAAAACTCTATAAAATGAAGGAAGGAGAAGGATTAAGGATCATGTTCCGTTTTCATAACGTTACGCTACAGAAATATCGACTTGACTGATTTAATTGTGGGAGTTGGGATACCCAACTCGGAGAGGAGTGGTAGCTCGGCCTTGCAAGGCGAGCTGGGAGCTAGATGAACCTTTGTATAGTGTGTGTGGCCCCTTTGTGGCTTGGGGGGCTAAGGAGGAAGAAGAGTACCCCTAGCATTGGATGGGAGGTACTGGTGAAGTCTCGACGGTCGGCGAGCGGGAGTTGCACGGAGTGCACGGACGTCACTTGGAGCGGGCGAACAGGCAACGGTACGCTTTCTTCATTTGAGTGGTAGAATGTTGTAGGTTTTGTGATTGGATCTGCATTTTGATTATGTAAGTAGATTGGATGTTTATATTGATAGCTGAAATTTTCTTAGCCTAGCTCTTTGGTTGTCGTCTTCTATGGCATTGTTTTCCTATGTGTCGTGACCACTCTATGGTGTTGATTGTGACCCTGAGGTTGTTTAGTCTTTGTCGCTAGCTCGTCAGCCCTCACCTGAGTAGTCGGCCAAGAGCCTGATCTACGGTCGTCGCCTTAGCGTTAAAAGACCTATGGATCTCAACGCCCTGCTTTTTTGTGCGAGGATGATGAAGCGAAGGTGAACCTTTTAGCTGTATACCTCTGTGGATGTCCTTGCCAGATTGTTTGACTTGTGTTCGTCAGTATGGCCTTGGCGTTTGGATTATATTGCTTCCTTGTTGTTTATTTTTTGTGCCTCGACTGATAGAACCCCTATGATCCTTTTGATGAGTTATCCTTAGGGCCCTTGCATTATCTTACTGTTGTCATCATTTTTATATTGGTATTCTAAGATGTAAAAAGTATTAACTTCAATATGCATTTGGGTTATTGATGGATTGTCTGGTTTTTATTACTTCTGCGATTGTAGTTATGTAATTGATGGAAATTATTACTTCTGTTACTGTAATTTGGTAATGGTTGTAAAAATATATATATAAAAATATATATTACTTCAACGATTGGAATATGTGATAGCTGTAAAACCAGCATTGCATCTTCCTCACTTTAAATGGTGAATTTCACTGTGTAAATATCATTGCTGGCGAATTTGTTTCTATATGCTCATGTTTGATAGTGGCCAAACCAGCATTGCATTTTCCTCACTTTAAATGGCGAAGTTCACTGTGTAAATATCATTGCTGGAGAATTTGTTTCTATATGCTCATGTTTGATAGTGGCGCAACCAGTATTGTGTCTTCCTCAATTTGAATGGCGAAGTTTAGTGTGTAAATATCATGGCTGGCAAATTTGATTCTATATGCTCATCTTTGATAGTGGCCAAACCAACATTGCATCTTCCTCACTTTAAATGGTGAAGTTCACTGTGTAAATATCATTGTTGGCAAATTTGTTTCTGTGTGCTCATTGTTTGATAATGGCCATTCAGACTCTGCGTCTTCATCAGTTTTAATGGAGAAATTAAATCTGAGTACTTATCAATCAATGGTGAATTTGTCCTGTGTGTTCATCACTTGATTTCRGCAAAGTAACTCTGCCCTTCATCCATCCTTACAACCYCGTTTTATCAACTCATCCCTTTTCCTGCATTGGGTTGGCGTTTTATTATTCATGAGAARCACTATTCCTTCTRCGTTGGGTTGGTGTTTCATTCTCGATTATATGTGATTGGTGTTATTCCTTTTGCTTGCGTTATCTATGGATGGCATTATCTATGGCAGGCATTTCATGCAAATTTCTCCCCAATGTTTCTGAAATGATAAYTGTTATGGCCTYAGCTATTACCAATATCAATTTTTAGCTTATGATAACAAGCCGCCTCTATGGGAACGTTTGGCYAGRGACCGCCAAATCCACAAATAGGCAATGTTTACRTATACACAACACCATGTGTTATTATAATCATTCGATCAATCTCATATTCTTTATCAATTATATATTTGTATGACTTCTTTTATGTTATTCTTGTATGTTTGATACATGTCATGATGAAYGATTGTTTATAAAATAGAAACAAAGAAGACTGCATTGYTGGTGTGCCCACGCTTTTGCCTAAAAGGTGGAACATCATGCTATTGAATTGTTTAAAACCTCCTTTTCAGGCTCTCAGCTATAATTTTTCATTACATGAATGGATTATTCAACCTCATGGTCGTCCCCTTTTATTATGATGAAGTGCCTGTGTGAATGGTAGTAAATTTTAAAATGGCAGTAAATTTTTATTGGTTAGTTGAACGACAACTGAAATGACAGTCGATTTGGTAGTAAATTTAAAATGGCAGTAAATTTTTATTGGTTAGTTGAACGACAACTGAAATGACAGTTGATTTGGTAGTAAATTTTTATTTGTTAGTTGAACGACAGCTGAAAGGACAGTCGATTTGGCAGTAAATTTTAAAATGGTAGTAAATTTTAAATGTTAGTTGAAACGACAGCTGAAATGACAATCGATTTGGCTGTAAATTTATGTCTGAGCCTTAACTTTTAGACAACCTTAATGGTAGTTTTCAATGGCAGTTACGACAATGGCAGTAGTTATAGTTTTTAATGTTGGGCCATAGATAAAATAATTCAAGGCCCATATTAAGTCAACTGTATTAGATGATAATCTTTAAATATTCTTCAATTATGTATAAGATTTGGATTTTCATTGTATTAGATTCAAAGTTATGCTTTATCTTTAGATTTTAATTATTGGAACAGTTTAGTGTAACTATGTATAAGATGTGACTAGTATGGATTGACCTAGTTTTCAGGGTAGACCAAAATTTAAATAGTCAATGCTTGTCCTAAGTAAAATACTTGAGTTGTTTTTAATATTATTGAAAAGGATATAAGATTTTATTGGAAGCCGATGGACAAGTTATAGTTATCATTAGATTCTATTATGAGATATGTCAATTTTATGTTCCATTAAATACTTTTAATTATTTTGAAACCCTTATAAGATTGGGAGTTTTTATTGGAAGTAAGTAGTCAAGGTTATGCCTCCAGTAGATAGTTCTTTCATTAGCTTCCATTATTGTAACAATTCAGAGTGTAAGTGTGTACAGTATGCTACCTTATACAAAACAATGTATTTTTCATTATGGGCGTAAATAAAATGTTTTAATGTCTACTTTATGTAAAATACTTGATAAGGTCGACTTTAAATATTCTTGAAGGATTTATAAAATTTTGATTTTTAATGGAAGAAGGTGTCCTAGATGATCTTGATGTTGTTATTTAGCTTAGTCGGCTTGGACTTGTTGTTTTGGGGTGGGATGTAGACACCTCCAGGTTCCTCAAAACAGTCACCAGCCCTAAGACCTTAAATGGTCAAATTGATGGGAACCTGGGCTTGAGCATTGCTTATGTGTCCTGGAGGTCCTAACCATTGCAGTGTAGGATGAGCAGGTAGTCAGTCTTATTTTTCGTTGGTTGATTGTCATTCATTGCTTCCAGATGCTTGATGTGCTTCTTAGGTCGTTATGTTGTTGTTGTCGTTGCATGCGTCATGTTCGTCGTCGTGTTGTGACACAGAGTATAATGTCTTTATTACCCTTCTACACATGCACACACACACAAAAACAAAATCCTGCACTTTTTATGAGAGGCTTGTTGTCGTAACTAAACAAGAGGGTTGTTACATTCACCCTCTCTATTTTTCCATCTGATTTCGGATGATAAGATGTGCTAAAATTCAAATTTTTTGCAAATCCATTAAATAATCCCTTCCAAAAATTTGAGGTAAATTTTGGATCTCTGCTAGACACAATTGTCTTAGGTATACCATGTAATCAAGAAATTTCTCTTATATATACATCAAAAATGTTGGTTACCTTGTGAGTGAGATTTACTGGAATAAAATGGGTAGCATTAGTAAGCTTATCCACCACTACCATGATACAATCATGTTGCTTGTTTGTTCTGGGCAGTTTGGTGATGAAATCCATTGTTACAACTTCCCATTTCTACTCACGAATGGGTAATGGTTGTAGCAAACCAGCTGAGTGTCTATGCTTATCATTTACCTTTTGGAATTCCAAACATTTGGAAATAAAATCAACAACTTCTTTCTTCATGCCTGACCAATAATATTGGCTCTTGACAGTTGCAATAGTTTTCTGATAACCTGGGTGCCCAACATAAGGTACATTATGTATTTCTCTCAATATCATATTTTTCAATTCATGGGAATTTGGTACATAAATTATGCCCATGTATATGAGAATTTCATCATTTTCTAGTTTATAGTCTTCAATTTTCTGCTGCAAAATACCTTGTAATTTTTCCACTAATTCATTGTATTGAAAATATTATTTTGCAGCCTCCAAAATTCTGTGTTTCAAATATGATTGGTACATGCTAATGCCCATAGCATGAAACTCATGCACTCTTCTACTGAGTGCATCAACCACTTTGTTCTCTTTCCCTTTGATATGCTTTATATCAAAGTCATATTCACTGAGAAATTCTATCCATCTGTTTTTCTTAGCATTTAGAGTTGGTTGATCAAATAAATATTTCAGAACATTATGGTCTGTCCTCAGCTCAAACCTTTTCCCCATGAGGTAGTTCCTTCACTTACTCAAGGCATGCACTATGGCTTTCAAGTCCAAATCATGAGTGGCATAGTTCCTTTCATGCTCCTTCAACTTCCTTGATTCATAACATACAACAAACCCATTTTGACTGAGGACTCCACCAAGTCATTCTTTACATGCATCAATGCATACAATGAAGTATTCATTTGGATATGAAATACTTAGTATTGGATCACTTGTTAATAATTTCTTCAAGTGTTGGAAACTCTTTTCACAATCCAATGTCCATTGAAACTTCACACCCTTCTTTTGCAAGGAAGTGATTAGGTGTGCAATATTTGAGAATCCTTCAATAAATCTCCTATAGTAGCTTGCAAGGCCCATAAATGATATGAACTATGTCACATTATTTGGTGCTAACCATCCTCTAATGGATTCTATCTTCTTAGGATCCACTGATATCCCATTCTCTGAAATGATATATCCCAAATAATGAATTTTCTTCTGATAAAATGAGCACTTTCTCAATTTGGAATACAACTGATGCTCACTTAATACTTGTAATACCATTCTCAAGTGTTGTTCATGCTCTTCCTTTTACTTAGAATATATAAGAATTCCATAGAAAAATATAATGAAAAACTTGTCTAAGTATTCTCTGAAAATACCATTCATTAAACACATGAAGACAACGGGTGCATTTGATAATCTGAAGGGCACCACTGTGAACTCATAATGACCATACCTTGTTCTGAAAGCAGTCTTGATGATGTCTTGTTCTTTACTTCTTACTTGATGATAACCTGACCTAAGATCAATCTTGAAGAATATTTTTGCATCTTTCAACTGATCAAAGAGGTCATCGATCCTTGGAAAATGATACGTATTCTTCATAGTTACCTTGTTCAACTACCTAAAGTAAATGAAAAGTCTCAATGTTCCATCATTTGTCTTCACAAATAAAACTGGGGCACCACAAGGTGACACACTTGGGTGTATATACCCCTTCTTCAAGAGGTCTTCAAGTTGCATTTGCAACTCCTTTAATTCTGGTGTACTCATTGTGTATGGAGTCTTGGATACTGGAGCTGCTCCAGACATCAAATTTATGGAGAAATCAATGTCTGTTTTAGGGGGTACTCTTGGTATTTCCTTAAACACATCTTTAAAATCATTTAGTACTAGATAATCTTCAATATTTGACACCTTATCTTTAGGTGTCTTCCATATGAGATGCAAATATTGGACACCCTTTTCTGTAACATTTCTTTAGCTGCAATGCTGAAATTTCTATGATGGTTATTACCCTGGGAATTCTCTGCACTGTCCTTAGGTTCCCTTCCTCATCCAATCAAGTAAATTCCTTTTTATGACAATATAGGATAGCATGATGTTGGTCCAACCAATCCGTCCCAATTAGACAGTCATAGGAACCTAAAAAAAAAGATGTTTAATTCTTCCCTGGTGTTCAGTCCATTCATGTCCATAAGACATGACTTAACCCTGTCATTAACTTTTCCTTTGGCTTCGGTATCTAGCTACACCTACCAATATTTTCCATGCTTTCTTCTTGGAAAATTCAAACTTTCCACCATCTTAGGATCTATATAAATATGACTAGATCCCGAATCAATTAAAATAGAAATGGTTTGGTTGTTGATCATACCTTCCACTTCAATCATGTGTGACTGATCCTCTGCTTGATTGTTGTCCAAGGCTGCATACATCCTTGGTACATTTCTGCCCATGTCTTCCATTGTTTGAACTTGATGTACATTGTGAACAGTTCTCACTTTTTCACCTCTGTGAGGACAATCTCTAAACATATGATCTCCTTTACAACCCTAACATTGAATAGGTGGTTTCCTTGGCCTTTGACCCCTTGTCTCCATCACTCTGGATTCTTTGGAAGTTGGTTGTCCCTAAGGACTATTTCTAAAGAATGGTGGCTTATTTCACGTCTTCCTCTGATCCATATTGAATTTCTTCTTGTCTTCCCAAGCTTTTTGGAAAGTTGGCCTTGCTTTTTGTTGATCATATAGGCACTTAGCTTGCCTTATGGTCTCCTCCAATGTTTTGGGATCATCATATTGTATTTTGTCATTGATAAATGATAGAAATCCACTCAAATACCTATGAATCTTAACTATCTCATCCTTGATGAAAGAAACATACTTTAGTAGTTCTAAAAACCTTCTTTCATATTCATCTATGGTCATACTCCCAATCTCGAGTTCAAAGAAATATTTCATTTTCTTATCATAGTATCTCTTAGTCAAGTATTTCTTTTCAAAATACTTCTTGAATTCCCTCTGAGTAACATTTTTCTCTTTAATGTGTTGCACCTGCACAAGCTGATCCCACCACATGGACTTCTTTCCCTTAAGTTGATATATGAAAATTCTTCCTTCTGCATGAGAAGAATAACTATGCAATTGAAAATACTTTCTTATGTCCAACAACCATGTCTCTGCATCTTCATCCTTCTTGTGTTCACCATCAAATGTAATAGGTTTGATTTTTTTCATTTATCCACGTACCTCATCCACCCTATACCTCTTATGCTTCCTGACAGGGGATGGACTTGAGCTACTGTGTTCTCTCTTATTGGAATTCCTTGAGGAGTGATGGTGATGTCTACTAACACTTATTATTCTTCTTTTCTCATCAGGAGATATGCGACTTCCTGATTTGATTGAGCCACTCTCCTTATCCAATTTCTTTTCTATTCAGTTCAAGCTCTACATTAACTTCATGTTGAATTCCTCCTATTGCTCCTTGACTATCATAATATTTTCATTATCAGCTTTATGGCTTTGGACATCCTTCTGTAATTTTTTAATGGTCTCTACCATATTCATGTTTTCATGCCTTCCTTCCCCATATCCATTGGAGTTTCTTCCTTCAATGCCCATATGGAAATCCATCCCTCTGATCTCATATTCCTGGATGTAAGACCCCTGTGCATCTTCCATTCCTCTGTGTTGGTGCTGATCTGATCTAGTTTTTTGTTAACTCTACAAAATGTGCAGCCAACATAACTTTGTCAGGCTAATTGATTCACAATTTCATGAAAATATGAACCATTATGGTTCAATAATGCATTAGAATTATTTATTCTGATTTCCTTAAAATTGAATAACCAAATAAATTTTCTGGTTGAATAATAATATTCTATTTTCCAATACCTTTTCAACAACTTCTTCCATGCTCGATTCTGAGTCTTGAGCAGAAAGTTATGGTTATTTGAAAATTGCCCATTAATTGTTTTGTTCACTCTTCAACTTGGTGCAATTCTACGCTATAATTATGCATTTTTGCACCTACTCCATTGGATTTTTCATAGGAGCTCAATTGGGTTTCTTAATATACATATTTTGGATAGTCTATCCAAATGTCACCTCTTTTTGGGTTCTAGGTTGCTAGTTACAGCCTACTGAAGTTCTAGGCCAATTAGTGTTTTTGGTCTGAAATGCTATAAGTACCTTCTTTTCCATATTAAACATTTTTAACTTGCCCATAATTTTAATTCAGATCTAGGAATATTTTCTATGGTTCAATAGTTTTCCATAGACTACTCTTGTGCCTCAATCTGATTCTGGAGAAGAAAGTTATGGCCCTTCGAAGTTAGTTGGGTCTTAAAATCTACCCTCCACTATTTGTCCTATAACTTCCTCATAAAATATTTGTTTGAATAATGATTTACACCATTAGAAATTTCTCTTCGAGCTATTTCATTTGAGCTACAGGTACACTCTGGTCTCGCTGTTTTTCAGTAGCTAAAAACTTTGTTTAGGGCATAAAAAACGTGCAACAAAAACACAACCTTCAAACAATATTAAAATGTCGTAGAAATTCATTGGTTTTTTGTTGTTGTACACCATCCAAATGACTTCGTGCACAAAAATTTGAACATGTACACCCATATTTATCATATGCAACAACACCATAAGGTAGCGCATGCTCCAAACACCTGTAACCAATGTGGATCACTTCTCTTTTGTGCCAATAACTGGCGCACACTACTTTTGTGTCGCATGCCAATATCCACCGCGCACAATTTTTTTGTGTCGCGAGATAATATTTCACATGCATTGCACTCTATGCGCTACACCATGTTGAAATTTAGTACGCCCCCACCGTGCACGAGTACTCTAATCACACCATTAATTAAACTGTTGCGCAACAACATATACCCACATTGCATGCACACCAACAAAATTCCTTTGCGCTTTGTCAATACTGTGCACACCACGCATGCCATTATTA
This sequence comes from Picea engelmannii, assembly GCA_009831015.1. NCBI lineage: Eukaryota > Viridiplantae > Streptophyta > Pinopsida > Pinales > Pinaceae > Picea > Picea engelmannii. The sequence continues at coordinate 190,455 of ML798283.1, read as the reverse complement.
TCTATGTGCACACCGCACATGCCATTATTATGCATGCGCCACTCAATCGGCACCACGCAATTCTAAATTTAGTGTGTAAAACTGTGCGCCAATATTTTTCGCATAATGCCACTCTGCACCGTGCAACACCAAATTTATGTGTGCAGACCCCCACGCTAATATTTTATGCGCAATTCCACTTTGTATCACGTAGTGCCAAATTTTAGCGTGCACACTTGCACGCCAATATTTTTCTGTGCAATACCACTCTGCACCGCACAACGCCAAATTTTAGTGCACGCACTCGCATGCTAATATTTTTCTGCGCAATTCCACTATGCACCGCACAACGCCAAATTTTAGCGCACACACCCGCACCAAATATTTTTCCACATATCACAATCTTTTCACTGCGTATCATGCATTTTTAGTGCACCCACCTACACACATTAATTTTTTTGTACATTAATTCCTCATGAATTCCACTGCAGAATTTGGGGTTTTTTCCTAACTGTTTTCCAATTTTTACCATAGAAATTCTGCAACTATGAAATTTATTCAATTTCACCTTGATAGCACCAATTCAACCTCTGCAATAAAAAATAGTTGTTGGTTGACATTTCTAGAACATTTTTTTCCCAAAATCAATTCACAATTTGAGAATTTTAAATAAACTAATCTCGCTCCATCTGTCATGGCTTCCTTGTAACTTCAAATTCGAACAATTCTAGGTCTGAATTTGCTAGAACAGATATCAAATCAAGAATATCTCACCACTTGGCCAAATTTCTCAATATTCCCATTAATTTAACAACAAAAATTTGGGCGTTTTCCCAATTCCACGCAATTGCTTCTAATTTTTACCATGGACGCTCTGTAACTTGAAATTTGGCCACTTTGAAATCAATCCTTTGTGAAACTTCTCTTCAACTCAACCTTCTCAGCCCATCCAGGCTTAGTGTTGAAAATTGAAGTTTTGATACCATATTGTAACATCCTCATCCACCCAGGGCGAGTCATGCCACCGAAAATATTTCATGCTCTAATACCATATTGTAACATCCCAACATCCAACTAGGCTACGCCACGTAAAAAATTTCGAATTGTATGCAAATTAAAACATATACACATAGAAACTCTTGTGGAACTTTATAATATAAAACATAAAACAGATAAATGCATTATGTAAATTCATAGATTCATACTGAAATAACAGTAAACATATACATGCAACATAGACATGCAATACATAAATAATAATGCAACATGTAATTTAACACACAATTGACACTTATCTTGGTAAGAATATCACCAACTACGTGCAGACCTTCTACAATCCTCCCAGCCTTAAACCATGTTGCTCATAACTCTCAGTAGTGGGTCACCCTCAAGCTAGGAATAAACTCCACCCAGGTAAAGAGATTCCTAACCAGGCTGGCGTATCTTAGAAAAAAGGAAAGACTCCATCACAGGTGCCAACTCAAACTAACAACCTACAGTCCCTCATTCCCCACATGCATGTCCCACCCTAGGAAGTGTGCCCCTTCTCTACTCAATAGTCCCTCAACTTCCCTACTTCCCTTCCAAGGCTTCAGTAAAAGGTCGGAAAGGAAGTCTTAGCACCCTGTAGTTGTAGTTTAGCACCTTTGGGAAATCAATTACCAACAATTCTCTCACCCAGAGAGAAATTTCTCACGGGCCCGACAACCTGCTTCTTTAGTCCATCTCCCAAGATAACCAGGTACATATACAGGTACAAGTATGGATATGGGTACGGGTACATATATGGGTACGGGTACATGTACAATGATGATAACATAAAGGTACGGAGGACATATGAATGAGTGAGTGAATTATGATGGAATGAATGAATGGGAAAATGAACTAAGTCCAAACTATATGTATGCATGTCCCCAACTTGACACTTGTCATGTTGGGAGCTATTTTGGCCCACTTGTCTCCATCGTTAGAACTTAGGATAAAATAAATAATTATCCATACTTTATACTTTAAGGAATATT
>ML798283.1:144724-173925 GCA_009831015.1 Picea engelmannii | reverse complement strand
GATTGTTTGAACCAACTCGGATGTAACAGGATTCCTCCAAATTTGGAAATAAGTTGTCAGTTAGTTTGGGTATGGTTGGGGACTCATGTCCTATATATTGGGCATGGATCCCAAGCCTGAAACAGATCGTAGTGTGCACAAACCGTAGAGTTTTCAATGTAGGCTATGGATTTCTAGGTCATACATATGTCTCGATTTGTGTGGTAAGAAGAGGCTAAGTATGGTTGTCTTGTAAATCATGCCATGAGGTATATGGACGGAACATTGGCAACTTTATACACATTGTTCATGATTTTTCACAAGGATCATGAATTTGAAGTCCATTTTGTGATTTTAGATCATTTTTAACATTCTTACCTCAAATTTTCATTAATAAGCATTTAGCACATTGTTTTGCGTGCCAAAGAGAGTGAAATTGAGCTAGTTCAAAATTTGGTCAAATTTATAGTCAAATTTCTTAGAATTTTGCAAGGATTTGAATGATGAACTTATTTTCTTGTTTTGAGTAATTGGATTAAAGAGATTCCATTAAAATGGATCTTTGCAAGAATATTGTAATGTAATTTGGTCTTTTGAGATGATGGACAACAATCATGCTATCTAAAGGGACTTTGAAGATGAAGTGATGTATGTCATGTACATATGTATTTTGAGTTATTTTTTTTATTATTTTATGTCATATCATCTCATTATTCAATAAACTAATCATTAGTTTATGAGCTTTTAGATAAAGAACACCTCATCGTAATTATGCAAATCACCTCAATACGAACTATAAATTAATTATGAATCAAGTTAGATGTTGCATGTGTATATGATAAAGGAATAAGTGGTGTCTAAGGATTTTTGGATCAAGTGGTATCAGAAGTAGTTTTGATGTGTATTGCAAGTTGTTGATGTGATGAAATCCAAGAGTTCAGTTGGTGAAGATTTTGAAGACTCTTATCAGGAAGGAAAGATGAATAAAGTTCTCATGAAATTGAGGCTCCAAAAGAACATTAATCAAAAAATAAATAAGGAGAATTATGAGTTAAGAATGTGGTTACAAACTCTTGAGGAAGATAATCAGAGGCCGTAAGATCGAGTGTTATGTCACAAGGAATTCCATACGAGTATTTTTCATGATTTTGAAATAAAGTTGCAAGTCAGGAATCAAGTATTGGCATCATCAGTACCAATCCATAAAGATTGCAGGATGAGAATGTAAAGTCTATGATGCAAAAGGGACTACCTCTTTCAAAGGGAATTATCAAGAAAGATAACTCCTCATATTATTATTTTTCTCATAAATATGGAGAATGATCGAGGGTAGCCGAAGCAAGGAGAACTCTAGATGAAGAATTCCTACATAAACAATTGACCTTACCTTCCAGTCCAGATAAAGGAAACTTGTGTAAGGAATCTCTAGGGAAATATGTGCATGCTACAGGAGAAGGAACATAGACTTTCCCCGCTGGTAAATATTCTATGTATCCATGTGCTTCCTGTGGAACTAAAAACCATGATGTGGAGAAGTGGTTAAGGAGACAATCTGTGAAAGTAAAACCCTCCAAGAAGAAGGAAGATAATTTCTCAATTCAAATAAAAAATGGGAATGATAAGAAGGGATTTTGGAACAAGACACTCTTCTGTTATTGTGGTAAGAGTGGAAATCAGATTAAGAAGCGATGGACACTTTACCCACACTTTTGTCCAAAGAGAAATAGAAAATATATAAAGACACTTGCAAGAATATAAGAAAAAGATCCAGATGAAGTTAATGGTCTTATTGAAGGGCTTGGGAAAGAATACTTCCCGATGGCTGGTCTTGGAAAAGTGATACATGAAGACATTGAAGAATGGTTCGTGGAAAATGGATCATATCACCACATGACCGAGATAAGATCTATATTTTTAAATTTCTCAGAGTTCGACATAGATTTCTATGTATAATCTAGAACCAACACCAACCAAGCAATAAGAGGTTATGGATATGCAATATTCCAGCTCGAGTTAGGAACATTTCTGGGAATATAACATATGTTGTATGTTCCAGACTTAAAGGTAAACCTAATATCAGTTGTAGCATTTGACGATGAATGCTATGTAGTTGCATTCCATAATGGATGAGTACTTGTGTATTCAAGAGAAGTTACTCCAGACACAACAATAGTGCTTGGTATTCATAAGGAGAGGTTATACAGGTTATTGGGAAGACCTATAGTTTGGTATAATGGTTACTTATATTCGACATTAGATTTTGCATCAAATTCAATGTTAGATTCAACATCAACGTCAAAAGCATTGTCAGAGGTCAAAAGATATGAGACTCCTCCCAGCACAATGGGAAGGATGAGTCCATAAGTAAGCCATCTAATGATTTCATTGTAAATATGTATATTTGTAAATGTAAGATGCATATTTGTATATATCCTAAAGTCTATTAGAAGGATTTTAAGCCACTCATTATAAATTATAAGAGTGAGAGGGACTGTGTAAATTTTTTATATTTCCACCTTATATGAGTGAGAGGGATTTTGTGAGATATTTTCCATATTTCGACCTTATATGATGTTGAGAGTGAGAGGAATCTCATTAGGGATATTTCTAGATATCCACCTTTACATATTGTTTTAAAGAGAGAGGAATCTCGTTAGGGATATTTCTAGATATCCACCTATACATATTGTTTTATAGTGAGAGAAATCTCATTGTAAAGATTTAAAATCCTTTAGACAATAGTATAGACAATTGTATTGTCTTGTCAATAGCTAAAGGGATTCATATGGATTGAATTGTCTAAGACAACATTCTTGATTCTGAAGAATTGAAAGTGAAATAATAAAAGGATTCAGACAGTTGGAGCATGTAGATCAAAGAAGAAAGAGTATCAAAGTAATGAAAAACTTTCTAGAGATGGTAAAGGAGAAATAATCCTCTTCATAAATAAGAGGAATAAAGGTACATTCTATAAGAATATTTTAAAATACTATGTCTTGTTCGTATGGTTGTATACCTTGAATAGAAGTAATCAAGGTAGGTATAGATGATAATAGTACAAACAGGGTTGTTCTTCAAGGTAAGGGAGACAATGGACAAAGTATTCATGCAAGAACTCCAATATATACATCAACAATACAAAAATAGAGAGTCCAAATGGGCAAGGCATAGATCAACATTTGACTTGGTTTCAAATTGGACAATATGAACTATATTTAGGAATAGGGGATGGGAGTGGATGTTGAAACACATGATACATGTATTGCAGATATTTGGTGAACATGACTTTTTCTATCAGGGAATCTATGAGCCAGAGCTAGAGCTTAGTGACAATGTAAGAGGCTAGAGTTAGAGCCATACTCTGAAGATATAGACAAAATCACATTGATATAATACCTAATATAGAAGAACCAATATGAAGAATGAATTCCAAAATATTTAGCAAGATGGATGAGTGAATTATCATCACTAATTTGTTGAATATCTATACTTTTGGAGGTCCAAAATATCTTCAATGGGAAGGTGTGATATAGGAGGGAACACTCACAGAGGTCCAGGAGGATACATAATGCTCATAGAGGTCCTATGATATCCATAAAAGATTAAAATTTGTCTGTCCTAAATTATCTCAAAAAATGCATCATTGAGTAGAGCTCGTCGTCAAATTTCCAATGATGAAAACAACAAGTAAAATAGAGTTCGTATGCACAAGTTATGAGAGGTAAAAGTTCAAGTCAAACAGGTAAAAGTCAAAGTCAAAGGGGTAAAAGGGTGACATGTGTCACCACTACAAGGGTGAAACATGGAATGAATATGCAAATGACATGGCCACACCCCAAGGTGCCACGTGGGATGACCATACAGTGACTAGGAAGATGAGTTAGTAGCTTGCTAGGAAAGTCCATACATCTAGGTCGAAAAGTCTATGATGACATGTGTCAAGGATAAGCCAATGAGAGGCTGCCACATAGAAACCAACCATTTCCCTATAATGTCTAGTGTTTATTAAAAATTTGGGAGTCTATAGGGGTCGAATCCATGACCTCCCAAAACCTTAACAAACCCTCCTTTACCAACGTGCCATATATTTGGTTCTTAAAATAACATGGAAACAAATGTATTTAAAGTGAAGTATTGTATTGAATGGGGTTTAAAAGGGCCCAAGGACCTAGCCATCAACCCATATTTTGTAGTCAAATGTTATATCACAGAACCGACACCATAGTTTGCACGGGGGGGCTCAAAACGTTATTCCACCGTAACCATATCACATATGGTTATAACCACACATAAAAAAAACTATGGACTATGCCAAGGATCACGAGGAATAGAACCCCTAACCTACCACATTATATTCCAATATTATAACCATTGTTCCAACCAACCCGAATGTAATGGGATTCCTCCAAATTTGGAATTAAGTTGCCAATTAGTTCAAGTACGGTTGGGGGCCCATGCCCTATATATTGGACATGGATCACAATCCTGACACGGATCCAAATTCACATAGACCTCTAGGTGCACACATCCCAAGGTAGAGTTTTCAATGCATGGTATGGATTTTGAGTTCATACATATGTCTCGATTTTCCTGCTATGAAGAGGCTAAGTATGGTTGTTTTGTAAAGCGTTCTATGAGGTATATTGATGAAACATAGGCAACTTTATACTCATTTTTCATGATTTTTTACAAGGATCATGAATTTTAGGTCTATTTTGTTATTTGAAGTCACTTGTAATAGTATTATCTCAAACTTCCAATAATGAGCATTTATCGCATTGTTTTACGTGTCAAAGAGGATGAAATTGAGCCAATTTAGAATTTGGTCAACTTTATAGTTAAATTTATGAGAATTTCACAAGGATTTCAACGATGAAATTATTTTGTTCTTTTGAGTAATGGAATTAAAGAGACTCCATTGAAATGGATCTTTGCAAGCACATTGTAATGTAATTTGGTATTTTGAGATGATGGAGAACAATCATGCTATCTAAAGGGACTTTGAAGATGAAGTGATATATGTCATCCACATATGTATTTTGAGTTATTTTTTATTTTTTGTTGTGCCATCTCATTATTCATCATACTAATCATTAGTTTATGAGTTTTTGGATAAAGAGAAGATCATCAAAATTCTACAAATCACCTCAATACGATCAATAAATTAATTTTGAATCAAGTTAGATGATGCATGTGTATATGGTAAAGGAATAAGTAGTGTCTAAGGATTTTCAGATCAATCTGTGTTTGGAAAACAAGAAGATCTAGGTCTGAGTATTTGTTTCTCTTAATTCTTCCAGTTATCCTTCATGATATTTCAAGTACAATGTAGAAGATCATTCCACAAAAATGCCCAGATTCTCTTGCCACGTATGAATAATTATTCAGTAACCACCATGAGTAATGCCTAATAGGGCTCACACAAGTTCAATTTCATCACTGACATATATTTCCACTCACATGAAGTTCTTTGACTCTTCAAAAATCATAATTTCAACTCACACTCGTGAATCACTCGATTGGGACAAAAAATATCTATTTGAAAGACAACAAATATTTGTAAGTATAAGAAATCAGCTATTCTCATACCAACAATATTCGATTTGAACATAAAGGACAATGAACATCATCAACCCTACACTTCCATATCTTGAGAGATTGAATCACATATGAAATATTTTTCCATCACTCAGATTACTTCCATGTCAAAAATTTGTATAATAGAGCTCAAGAATGGAGAATACCAACTTTACAAAGAGTTAAGTTATAAAATATAGACCAGGCGGTCACATAGTTTAACCGACAATGACCCCCCAGAATGAGACCTTCATAAATTATAAGTGGATCAACCATGTTGGTCACAGAGGTCAGAATAAGAAATTCGCCATCTCATAAAGGCACAAATGCTCCCTTGTGGATTCAACCAATCAACTCTTAAAGGAAACAGAGAATTTGAAAATCATCCCAACAAATAGTGAGGGAAGCCACAACCCAATTCAAGTTACTTGAACAAAGCGCAGAAATAAAATGTCAAAAGATCGTTTCAGGAAACACTTTTGTGTGAGAAGAAATGATTATGGACTCAAAACCAGGGATGCTTCCAAAATAAGGCCTTCAGTCAATTTGGAAGTAGAACAAAGAGAATGGCATGCTTACAATCAAAGAACATCTTTGACCCAACAATCATAAATATGTGACCAACACATTAGTTCCACATAAAAGAAGACACAATCTACTCAACTAGTGGTAGAATTCCAAGTGAAGTAGATCGGTCGGATGGAACACCTTAATTCGGTCAAGCACATGGAAATTTTGTCTCCTCCTAGTTCAATCTCTCTTCCTCTCTTTGACTTCTGCTTCTCAATATTGTAATAATTTTTTGTGAAATTAATTGTGTATAATCCCCCTTTGCTCGGGACGAGCAAGGAATTGAGGTGGTGGAAGATGTTGTAGGCAATAGTTGACTTTGCATACTAGACCCACCAGTCGACTAAGAAATAGTCAGTTGAATGTTTTATTTAGAAGTGTAAATCGGTTGAAGCATCTGATAACCGACCGACCCAGGAAGTTAAGTAGTTACAATTTCCTGGTAACTAGACATATATGAATATAAATATACAAGCACATAGAGAGTATGATAGATCTATGTGTGATATTGTATACATTGTACTGCATTGCTATATCCTTTAATAAATACAAATATTTTGGGTCTCACTACTTGTGTACGTCTTTGTCTATATCTATATGTGTGTATATTCCATGTTGCTTATGTAAGGACTATTGGTAACTATCCCTACTTTCCTCTAGATTACAACAAGATTAATTTCTCTCATACACTTATGTTCTTTCAAAATGTGGTGAACTTAATTCTAGATGCCCCTTTATGTACCCATATTATTTGTACATGATTTTCATGGGTCTCGTTAACATTATGCATTTAAGAGTGTACATCATGAACATGCATCCAAATACACATCGAAGATGAGGAAGAGGGAGGATATCACCCATTTAGTACATCTTGAGTGGGATTAGTGGTTAATAACATGTGTTTCCTCTTAGGAGGTCATAGATTCAAATCCATAGTAGGGTAGGGTATGTACACCTCTGTAGACTTTAGTAGCCAAGTTGTTGCACAATGGGGGGGCCCTTGTCCCACAAACAAGGGGGTATCATACACCAATTTTGTGTTTGACTTGGATGTGATGTTAAAATGATATTATTATTATTATTATTATTATTATTATTATTATTTGTACATAATCCATGTTGGTCCTCTCAACATTAGGCATGTAATATTCTACGTCATGAAAATGTAACCTAAAATACATTTAAGAAGATAGGAAATGGGAGTTATTCCTAACATGACCATTCACTCTTGAATCACCTCAATTCCTTACAATTATGTTCTCAAGTACACTTCGACCCATAACTATAATGATTCATTCACATGCTTTTCCACCCCCACAAACATAGCCCAAACAATTATAGTCCCAGACACACTATTCCCTAATCCACACTAACCCATCCCACTCCTTACACATTACATTTCTTATCCCCTAGGGACCCTTGCATGACAATTGACCCCTAAAACACCTTAAACCTTTACCAACAACATCTCAAGCATACATTGTTCCATAACCATACAAACCTTGCTACACACATACCCACCCCCACACACTTGGCCCCAACCAATTATGATACCAAAATCACTACATCCGAATACATACTAACCTCTCCCACCCCTTACACACTATGCCATCTATTTCCTAGGGTCCTAATATGATAATTTACCCATGAAACACCTAAATACTTAACATTACAACACCACTCACACCTTTCCCAGTAATCACAATAAACCTCACACATTTAACCACCCCCATGCACTTAGAACTTACCCATTATGCCCAAAGGAACACTAACCCTTAACACCCTTTATGAAAAACACCCCCTATCTGTCTAGTAGTAACTTTGGATGAGATTATTTGTACATGACCTGCACTGGTCCTTGATGACCTACCAAGTCAAATTCCTTAGAAAAACATTTTCGACAACTTTTTTAGCATATTTTGGCACTTGATTCTCTTGGATTATATCCTCCTCTAATTGGGTTATGGTTCAAGACCAATGGTATCCAATTTCCCAACTATAAGTGTTATACTTAAGTGATCCTTAGGTCCGTGCAAAACTTCCCTTAAAAATTTGATCATTTATTTGATCCAGGCACTAAGCCCCTTTTCCTCCACATGATCGGGTGCTATCACCTTGGACTATGACGCAAATCTCAGAGCATCAAAAATCCTATTTTCAGAGTGTTGTTGTCAGACTCCCTCTAATGTGGGTCACTCCGACCAATTCAGGCTCCAAGAAGCTCAAACTTCATTGAGTTACAAGACTCTGACAGTTCAACTCTGATGAGAATTGGTGCCACTCTAACAGTTTGAACCATGCCACATCGATAGGTTGACTCCGATAGAACAAGAACTACTCCAAAATTTCATAATCCAAAAGTGTTATAACTACTCCAACGACACTGCTTCAATAAAACACTGTCATGCTTCTCCCTCCAGAACCGTCGATTTGGGTCTCTCTGAGTAGATCCTCATCGTTGGTCGAGGTATTTATTTTTACTGAGGCTTCTAACTATTTATACTTCGATATTCAGTAGAATATCCACCTTTTGGAGTATTTATTTCTATGATCACATTCTTCTTTCTTTATCAGTATTCATCTAGTTATTATTCTTCTTTGAATAGAAAAGTTTAACTGAATTTTGATAAATTTCTCTTTGTCTTCTTTCCATATTTTGTTGCTTGATATTCACCCACCTTCTTTTCTCTTTGTTCTACCTTCTTATATATGTTCTATTTATGGTCCATGTGATCCCCAATCCCAGTCCTTTAGAAAAACACCTTTAAATTTCAAAGCATTGTAATAGACTTTATTATTTTTGATAAATCCCAAGAGAACTAAGTCGGGATCAATTTTGACTGCATTTTATAACTCTCATCACTAAGTATAAATTATTTGAAATTGATTCATCATAATCTTATTTTGAGATATGCAAGTATTTTATCTATAAAAGTTCTCTTATGTGTCTGGACCATCTTCTTTTATTTTTATGTGTGATAAGAAATATGTATTTGCACTATGATGGATGTGAGGAAATTGTGTTTATTTTCTTCAATATGTGAGGTTCATGGTCCTTTATCAGGAATTCTCTTAAAATAAATATTTTGTCTTTAACCTTTTTTTATCTTTCTTTGAGCATATACATTGAACCATATTAAGGTCCTATATCATTTCTAGATCTAAAGTTATTAAAGAATACCATAAGACAAAGAGGAGTACCACCTCTATAAAAATGAAGGAGGATTTATATCCATGTGAGGTTTCCATTTCGGTCTTGACGAATTCAAGATTCAAGAGGAGGTGAGTGATTTCTATGACTTTTACTATCCCTTATTGAATGATTGGGTCTTCTATAGTTATATTTTCTTTCAATATGTCTACCTTCTTCCTCATGCCTTGAGAATGATTCATTATTTTCTTTCCTTTGCAACTGATTTAGGCTTTGCGTCATTTGAGAATTTATTTTGTTATGTTCTCTCATCATCTTCTTTTTTTCTTCTCTGTAAATCTACACTTCCATTATGATACTGCTCATAGTTTCTACCAATGTTATTGTCTCCACTCTGCTCATGTTCCCATTAGATTTTGTCTCTACATTACCAAAACTGATATGTTGTCCTTTGGATTCTCTCTCATGAATGAAGGATATTTCCCCATATTCCACGACTATAATATGTATTTCTAGCTTGAACTGATACGCTTATACCTCTAATTATGAAAAATGTGTAAGAAACTATTTTTGTTAGAATTATGCATATTATAGAAATTTTGTCAATTAATGCTACAGTTCCTTCTTCTTCTCAATTCATGAATAATTATATCATAGTTATCCTTGTTGGGTATGTGTTATATTTTGTTAACGAGTAGTAGTGTCTGCATTGTGTCAGGCACATAGGGGGGTTTGAGGGAGGAAAGGGGGGGAAATCCTCTCGTGTGAGGGATTGGGGGCAGTGCCCCTGAGACTTTTTTTTTTCCTCGAGAAATGTTTCACATTTGTTCCTCATTTTTTGTGCTGCCTCAATTTCCGTGTCCATTATTGGGTGGTTTTTTGGCACATGGTTTTTTACCGATGGTTTTCTATTTTCGATTAATGAATTAGGGTTGTTGACTAATACAGTTCATTGGGTTAGGGTTTTGGATGTCGTTGGCTCCTATATGTAAATTTTATTGTAAACAATGTATCACTATGGATGAATATAGAATATGATGGTTTTCTCTGTTTGGGTTTCCAGGGGAAAAATCTCTGTGTAATGTTTGTATTTCCCATTTTATCTTTTCAGTTATTTTACTGAAAATATGTTTGCAGTAAATATTGTAGAAGGTTAAAATATACATTTGGCATCAGAGCTTTGTTGGCTTCAAGGGGATGCCTTTATGGTCAAGGGTTTATCTTCGGACTGTGATAAGCCTAGTTACAGTGGGAGATCTATGGTATTTATTTTTCAGGTGAAAAGAAATCGCAAGAAATTCAAAAATGGAGATCAAGAATGTGACAACCTACTCGTTACGAAAATAAAGTGACAAACATTAGGTAAAGAATTTTTTTTTTTTGCAATAGAGAAGTACAAAATCAACATAAAATTCAACCTTAAAACTGTGGCGTGCGAAAAGTACAAAATCTAGTCCATCAATCATCACAATAAGTTTCATTACGCAGGAAGTACATGACAAAAACCATCATTCAGTGTGTCGAAATTTCATTGCGCAAGAGGTAAATAACTAAAACCTTTATTACGTCATTAATTCCCATTCACGCAAGAATCCCACTAACTAACATCATACATTAACATTTTAATGGTGCTAGTAAAGGTTGTCAATCCATCAATCATAATAAATTCAAGGGCGCAATTAAAGTTGTTGATTGATTATCCATTTAATAATTCAAGGTGCAAGTAATGTGGTTAATGGATTAACCATTTAATAAATTCAAGGGTGCAAGTATAATTGATAAATCAACATATATTACAGTAAAAATTTATCTTGCGCAAGGTATCATATGTCTACAACAAGCACCCCCTTACAAATTTACAAGTCTCAAATATTTAAGCAAGGTAATCAACTATGTAAAATCATTCTTAGAGATTCAACCTAGCGCATGGAAAGAATATACCAAAATGATGTCTAAGGAAAAATGAACGTACTGAAGGTGTGAAATCCATGCTTTGAAGCCAATGAACATTGATGTACAAGGGTGCACACAAAATTACATCAAATCGTCATGCTAACTGTAACTCCTTAACTTAGTAATCAGTAAAGAAGTAAGTAATTATTGAAGACAACCCTCATGATATAACTAAAGAATGAATATATAGTAGTATATATTAATGTGAGAAGCCCTTTAAGGTATTTACTAAAAGAAGAATTATAGATTAGTATATATTATGGCAGAGCTGAAATACATAGTAGAATTTATTGTGGTGAGAAGACCTTTAAGGTATTTACTAAAAAGTGGAAATATAATTTATTATAACYTTATTCCAATGTCCATTAAGACTTCTCAAATGTAGTGATGATTAAATGGTAAACGAATTAAGTGGGGAAGKTCCTTCCTGATAATTACTTAAGGATTCCAACAACTTGCATKCTTGTACTCTTACCAAAGTATGCTAAACARCTGACACTTGGCAAGGGAGTAATAACATAATGAGTATTAATAAAATTGTAAAGACATCACGATTTGGTTAGCTAAATTTCACAACTAGAATCCTCAATTTAAAAAAAAKTCAACAAGAAACCTTTGGGGTAATGATACAACCATTGGCAAGAATCTCCYAGGTTCKAATGGCCCCTATATCCCACTACCATATAAATAAGGAGTTACACGGTAGCCCAAATTCTCTATGTGACCATATCGATTCAAGGATAACGCCGATTTTAGGAATCTCTTAACAATCTTAGAATTTAGAATTTAAGTTCTCAGTGCACAACTTATTATACAAAACAATAATATCTCCTGACTAGACACAGAGTCCAACCTTTGCCAGAATCAACGCCAATCAACAACAATGTTAACTATCAGAAAAATCAGAAATTCCCTTAAAAACTAAATAAAAAATTCAACTCAACGGTATCCACGGCGCATTTATAAATTAGAAACAAAACACTAAAGACAACATTAAACCATGAAGGAAATTCTCGTTTATCCGAGACTCAACTCACAACAGGGCGTGGGTCACGATTCTCTTGATATCATCAACAGGACATCCTGGAATGCCTGGGAGTTGGTGATAATTAAATTCTGAGTGTGGGAAGGATGGTTCATAAAGTTTACAGACAATAATTAAGACAGGAATAAGATCTTCCAGTTAGAATTGGTGGTCAGAACCTGTAGAACCTATGGTCAAGATGAACGTTAAGGGTCCAAGAAGAATTGTGACTTCTGCAAAGATGTAAAAAAAAATGGGCGGTCTCAACGTCACACTCAGCGGAATAAAGTGGGATCTGAATTGGCAACAAGATAACTTAAATTCGATGGTGACACACAGTCAACATAACTCTACCACTACACAGTCAACACCACCATGGCACAGACACAACGTGGCCATTACACAGTCAAAGAAACTACAAAATTACTGACAATCGATAAATTCACTGCCTACAAAATGAGGCTGTAACTAAAAATATATGCACTGCCCAAATTTTCTGTTAAGGCATAGCCCAAGATAAAATCACTGTCATAAGGTGAATTTGGAATCGTTGTCCCTTACTTGATTAACTAAACAAAAACATAAATCACTACCCTTTTTATCCAGGATTTATCCCACACACTGTCATCCAGGGAGTAAATACAAACGCAACAACAATATGTAGAGCGACTGAACATTAAGCACCTCTCGAGGAAATATGATTGTTGTCATAGAATAAGGAGACATTCGTCTTGCCATCAAAATTTCGTCATTGCCTTTGACTGAAATTGCCTTGCCATTTTAAGGAGTCGTGGTACCTTACTCACCACAAAATGGAATATAGATAGTCATTTTTCTTCACAGTTGAATGAATAGGTAAATTAAACGGACCGGGGCCCAAAATTCGTGGGCAACAAGACACAGTTTTCGCAGTGAGGATTGCAGTGATCCATGTTGGGAGTGATGGCTAAAACGCACAGGTTTTTAGGTAAACGTTGAGGTTAAAAATGACTAAAGGAAGAGACTTATGTGTAGAGGTAACAATTTTACAATTATTACATAATGACACTCCCAAAGGGAATATTTTACATCCAATCTAGATCTACAATCGCAGGGGTATTATTTTACATCTATCATATAATTACCATTGCTGAATTAATAAAAACAAGTCAATCCAACAAGAACTCGACGCAAATCGAAGTTAAATACATTTTACATCTCAGGATACCGATATAAAAAAAATTGCTGACAACAGTAGGAGAATTCCAGGACCATAAGGATAACTCATTGGAAGGATCGTAGGGATTCTATCAGTCAAGGCGTAGAAAAATAAACAACAAGGGAGAAAGATAATCCATATGCAGCGGTCGTACTGGAAGGCACAAGTCAACAACCAGGCAAGGTCATCCACAGAGGTATATGGGTGATAGGTTCATCTTCGCTTCATCATCCTCACACAAAAAAGCAGGGCGTTGAGATCCAATGGTATTTTAATGCTAAGGTGACGATCGTAGATCAGGCACCTAGTTGACTGCTCAGGCGAGGACTGGTGAGATAGGGACGAAGGCTAAACAACCAAAAAGGTCACAATCAACTCAACAAGGTGGTCAGACATGTGGGAAATCAGAGGCCACAGTAGTAAACAATCATCGAGCTAGGCTAAGAAAATATTTTGTCATCAATCTAAAAAATCAATTTACTTACCTAATCAAACATGCAGATCCAAGCATAAAACCTACAACATCTATTACAGAAATGAAAAGAGCATATCGTTTCCTGATTTCCTGCTCTGAGAGATGTCCGTATGCTCTGTGCAACTCCCGCTCGTCGACCGTCGAGACTTCATCGGTACCTCCCAACCAATTCTAGGGGTACTCTTCTTCCCTCTTAGCCCCCCGAGCCACAAAGGGGCCACACACACTATCCATAGATTCCAACTAGCTCCCAACCCGCCTCGCAAGGTTGAGCTACCACGCCTCTCCGAGCTGGGTATCCCAACTTCCACATGTAAATCAGTCAAGTAGATAATTTTTCAATGTAACGTTATGCAAACAGAAGATGCTCCAACCTCCATCACCTCCCTTCATTATATAGAGTTTCGTGGTTCCTTACCTTCCAAAAATTCTCTTTTAGTTAAGTTTTTATAATTAATTTCCTAAAAATTCCTCTCCGTACAAGTGTCACCCATCCCCTTCCTTCCTCATGAATTAACTTATTTAATTAATTAATTATCTTTATTTCCCTCACCCACTTAGAGTTACTCCTAGAATCACTCCTAGGTGTCCCCAAAATCTCTTACAGGTTTTAATAACTTTCCTTTTTATTAAATTTCTTGTTCAGTTTAAATTAGAAAGCTCTTAAATGGTAGATCCTTTTTCTAAGTTTGACTTTCCGCTTTTTCCCTTATGTTTCCCCTTTTTCATTTTTTATGTTTACCTCTTTTCCTAGTTTCCTAATTTTTTGGATTTTCCCTCTTTCCCCTTTTTAATTAGAACTCAAAAAGGCAGGTGTGGAATTTTAACCCTTTCTCCCTTTTATCATTTAATTAATATGTTTAAATTATCAAAAAGATAGAACAATTGATTCCAACTGGTTTTTTATTTATTTTATGAATAAATTAAATTTCTTATTCCCTTCGTGTTACAAGATTTTAACTAAGGTCATAATTATTATTTATGTGGTTTTTATTTTTATCATTATTATTGTTATATATATATTTTTTATAGAGGGATAAAATTTTACCACTAGCATAGTTTAGACTTAAACCTTAAATTTTCGTACAGGGTGACAATTAATTAGGGAAATTGTTTTTAAAAATTTCTTAACACGTTATTCGTCCTAAGACCATCTAGATTCATTTCTCTATCATCAACAACACGACGTGCCCTTCAGGATGCACTAGGCGCTCCAAGGGTGTCATTTGCCTTATCTATTCCCTTGCGCGATGTGCCCTTCAGGACGCACTACATGCTCCAAGGGTGCCACTCGCCTCTTTCCATTTTTCTTGCGCGACATGCCCTTCAGGATGCACAACGTGCTCTAAGGGTGCCACTCGCCTCTTGACTGACTTGGTAGACATCAATAATCCTTGGAGTCAATACTCCGCCTGGTGAACTTGTGGGAGACTAAGGGCCTCTAAGGAATAAGGCCCCCTCCTTATCGCATGCCCCTTAGAATCATCGTGAGTGACTTTCCCAGTCTTCCCTCACGACATAGTGGGTCCTCTCGAAATAGGTAATCGTTAACCTACAGTTCGAGCCACAACGGGAGTGCTAGTAGGCTGTGGTAGGGCTACTATCCACACCTCTCCCTCAACATCTCTGGTAGTCATGCGTGACCCCTTTACTCCATATGTGAGTCTGGTCGGCAAGTTATCGTCAGCATGCATCATCAACAAATCATGTCAAAACATATCCATATCATACCATCTAATCAGATGCACTAATATCACAGTAAAACAATCAAACCCCAATGGTACACTCTCTGACTCGATCTGGAGTCCAATGGGTTCCATCAATGCCTATACATCCTCGAGGTCTGAAATCCTGCACACTGATCAGTAAAACCAAGTCAATAACACTTGTCTATGTCAATGCAGTAAAACAACATGTCATCAACCCATAATGCCTCATAATCAAAATCAAAGGTTTTAATAGCATAATAATCCGGATCACTTGTGAGAAAGTGTCCTCAAAGAATAAGTTCGCTGAGTGTGCTAGAGAGGGATGTTACATACACCCCCTCTTGGTCTAAAATTTGTCCTGAAGTTTCACAATATAAATGCCGAAATAAAGTGTATCACAGTATCATAAGTCTATCTATCAAACAAAAATGGAAACTGTTGGTGCATATCATATGTGTCCTCGCAGGTCACCAAGCGCGGACTATAATTGTCCCACTGGACCTTGACCTGATCTATCATTTGACATCATAGCTATCAAACACAATGTTACAAGATGTGGACTGGCTCAGCCATGAGTTCTCCCTCATCCGATACTTGCCAGGTGCTCAAGTCAAAACATGTGTAGGATCACTAAACAAATGTCTCAAATGGAGACGTGAAATACATTGAGCAAAATGCCTCATGAATCAGGCAAGGCTAGTAAATAGGCCACGGGCCTCTCCTTTCCCCAATATTGTAGGTTACCACTAACCTAGGAGAGACTTTAGCTCCTTTTTCCAACTGGATCGAACTCTTATGCATTTTCAACCACAAGAATACTCGATCTCCACATCGTAACTATGGTCGACACGATGCACATCGACATAAATCTTTTGTCGATCCTATGATTCCTAGATCCTTCATCTTATTTTTTGCATTTTCTCTTCTATTTCTTGGATCTCTTCTGGTCCCACCAGGACCCTATCCTCAAGCTGATCCCAACTCAAAGGCATCTGACATGGTCGCCCATAAAGAAACTTGAAAGGCGCCATCTTAATGGTGCGCTGGTAACTGTTGTTGTAAGTGAATTCTATCAATGGCAAGAATTCTTCCCAACTCTTTTGTTGGTACATCACATACATGTGCAACATGTCCTCCAAGGTCTGGTTCGTTCATTCGGTCTACCCGTCAGTCTCCAGGTGATATGCAGTACTAAATTTAAGTTGGGTTCCCAAGGCCTCTTGGAAACTCATCCAAAACCGTCCAGTAAACACTAATCCTCGATCAAATATAATCCTCTTAGGCATGCCACGCAACCTCACAATCTCACTGATGAAAACTCTAGCCATGTCAGGTGTGTGATACGTTGTGCGCACCAGAATAAAGTGAGCACTCTTCGTTAGAGTGTCTACTAATATGAAAATTGAGTCATGTCTCCTTTCCATCAGTGGTAATCCAATGATAAAATCCATCGAAATAACCTCCCATTTTGATTTTGGAATAGTGTGTGGTTGTAGTAATCCTTCTAGGTGTCTATGTTTAGCCTTTACCTGCTGACATTCTAGACATCTGGCCACATAGTTGACTATGTCTACCTTCATTCCCTTCTATAAGAATAATGGTTTAAGGTCTTCCCTCATCTCCATGACTCCCAGGTGAGCCATGTAAACTGCTCTATGAGTCTTGCTTAGGATCAACATCCTCAACTCGGTGTTTGGTGGTACGTAGATCTGCTTTTTAAACCTCAATAAACCATCGCTATCAAACGAAAATTCTTCAAATCATGGTACCATCCTTGTGTTTCATCCAATAAAACTCTCAACCTCTTTGTACCATTCATAATTACATTGTAAAGTTAGAATCTTCTCATGCAGATTCGTCAGAAGAGGTAGCACCGAAAATATGCATGGTCTCTGACTCAATGCATCTGCCACTCAGTTCACTGTTCCTTTTATGTAAGTAATCTCAAAGTCATACTCGCTAAGCATTTCCGACCAAGGTCGTTGTTGCGCATTCAAGTCACTTTGCGTAAATACATGTTGTAGTCCACAATGGTTAGTCTTTAGTTCAAATTTTCATCCAACAAGGTAGTGTCTCCAAACCTTCAAGGCATATACGATGTCTAACAACTCCAAATCATGCGACACGTAGTTCTCCTCATGCCTTCTCAGTTTCCTCGAGATGTAAGCGATCACTCATCTGTCTTGCATCAAGACCCCGCCCAAGCCTTCCTTGGATGTGTCAGTGCATACCAAGAATTTTGTGTCCATGTCAGGGACCTTTAGTATCGGTGTTGTTGTCAATAATTCCTTGAGCCTCTGAAATGCTTCCATGCATTTCTCGGTCCAGAAAAACTTCTTGTTCTTCTTCTGCAACTCTATGATCAGATTTTCTATCTTCAAAAATCCCTCGATGAATCGTCGATAGTATCCTATTGAACCCATGAAACTACGCACTTCTGGGACATTTGTCGGTGTAGGCCATTCCATAATAGCCTCGACCTTGGCTAGATCCATGGTGATGCCTTCCCCAGAGATGACATGCCCTAAGTAGTGAATCTTTGATTGATAAAATGATCATTTGGAAAACTTCCCGTATAATTTGTGCTCTCGCAGACACTGTAGTACCAAGAACAAGTGCTCGTCATGCTCCTCCATCATTCGAGAGTAGATCAAAATATCGTCAATGAATACTTGGACGAACTTGTCCAAGTACTCACAGAACACCCCATTCATCAAATCATAAATACCCCTTGGGAATTTGTTAGTCCAAACAGTAAAATGGTAAACTCGTAATGTCCAAACCTCATATTAAAGGCGGTCTTAGGGACGTCATACTCCTTGATCCGTAATTGGTGATACCCTGATCGCAAATCGATCTTGGAGAACACCATCGCACCCTTCATTTGATCGAACAGATCATCAATTCTTGGCAACAAATATTGATTTTTGATCGTTGCCTTGTTCAGTTGATGGTAGTCAATGCATAGCCTCCATGACGCATC
Source organism: Picea engelmannii (assembly GCA_009831015.1). NCBI lineage: Eukaryota > Viridiplantae > Streptophyta > Pinopsida > Pinales > Pinaceae > Picea > Picea engelmannii. The sequence goes on along the minus strand of ML798283.1, from coordinate 155,306 downwards.
CTTCTTCTGTATGAAAATAATAGGTGCACCCCATGGTAACATGTTTGGATGTATCAGTCCCAGGTCCAACAACTCCTTCAATTTCATTTTCAACTCTTGTAACTCCAAGGTTGACATCCAATAAGGTGTTCTTGCTATCGATTCAGTCCCCGGTTTTAGGTCTATGGTAAACTCCAATTCCCTCTCCAGCGGCATCCCATGTAATTCCTCTGGAAAGATGTTTGCAAACTCCCTCACCATTGGAAGGTGTTCTAAACCTTCCGCTACTCCCTTCTTCTTTAACGCAAGGATCACATAAAGCTTGCACCCCTTGAGAATGCTCTTCCAAAGTTTCAAGGAAGATATGAACCTCAGGGAAACTCCCTGGTTATGGCCTAAAATCACCCGTCTCTGTCCATCATCATCGACCAAGGTCAACCGTTTTGTCTCACAATTGAGTATCACCTCACGTGATTCCAACCAGTCCATTCCAATTATGACATCGTAAGATCCTAAGATTGTGACGTATAGGTTGGCCCTTGTGACAAATCTCCCAAGTTAAGGATACAACCCGTAACCTTTACTCCAACCTTTTGTTTGGCTCCCGAGGCCATCTCTACGAAGATAAACTTGTCTTGTTCGACTGCCTTTACCTTAATCCTTTTTAGCGTTGCACTAGAAATGAAACTCTCTGTAGCACCGGGATCTATCAAAATACTAAGGGTCTGGTCAATGACAGTACCTGTCATCTCGAGCATAGTCAACTGATGCTCTACCTGACGGTTATTCACCGTTGCATGAATCCAATGGGCCTTGCCCATATCTCCTATAGTAGTGGGTCAAGTTGATCTAGACGCTCTAGTCCTCTCCATAGGGAAGTCGTGCTGGTAGTGTGGCTCCCCACATGTCCAACACCCATTCTTCGGCCCAGTAGTCCTGGTACCCGAAGTAGAAGATGACGGCCCACCAACCTGGTACCCTTGTATGTTCTGCTGAATAGTCATAAACTGCTTCTGCTGTGAGCGACGATGTTGTTGATGCTGTGGTCCCCGATAAGGTGTCCACTTCTGAGGCATCGGTTGTCGAGGTGTAGTGAAAGTGGATCCCCTCTGGAAGCCACAATATCCTGGTGTAAGTCTGGCTGGTGTTTGATGCTACTGTGCTCCAGATGAAATCTGCCCTACTGGTCTCGCTGGAGTCCTGGTCTAACCCCCAGTGATAAGATCCTCCTCTTCTATGAGGGCCTTTTAGACGACATCATGCAAAGTTTGAGGCATCAAAATCCTGACCTTTGCACGTATGCTGCTATTAAGGCCGAACACGAACCTGTTGACCTTAAGTTTCTCAGTGTTAAGGTGCAAAGCATACCAGAGCAACTCCATAAAATGGGCACCGTATGGTCCCCCTGTCATAAGGCGTTGAACTCATTGAGCTGACACTCAATGAATTCCTCTAAAAGGTACCTCTCTTGGAATCGTTCCTCGAACAGTTCCCATGACATGTCACCGACGACCTGGCTCAAAAGGGGCAGGAGGGTCTTCGGCCATAAACGATCACTTCCCTTCAGTCAAAATACCACCATGTGGTCCTTCATGCTGGAGGTCCTAAACATGAAGTGTGAAGCAAACACCTTGCTCTACAACTATGATTCGATGACACCACCATCCGTGACACTCGTGGACACTAGAACTCATCTCTCTTGAGATCTCGAAGGATGCTAACGGTACTAGCTATTGGGTGTTGTGGACCCTCAGGGACACCCTCTAAATGCGATCTCCACGAGGTCACGTTAAGGTTTTTACTTATTGCAAGGGTTAAGACTCACAGGTTTACTGCAGTGGAAAGCCTAGCGATCCACAATCGCAGAGTTGAACCTGCCACTGATACCATATGTGACAACCCACTCGTTATGAAAACAAACTGAAAAACATTAGGTAAAGATTTTTTTTTTTTTTTTTGCAATAGGGAAGTACAAAATCAACATAAAATTCAACCTTAAATCTATGGTGTGCGAAAAGTACAAAATCTAGTCCATCAATCATCACAATAAGTTTCATTGCATAGGAAGTACATGATGAAAACCATCATTCAGTGTGTCGAAATTTCATTGCGCAAGAGATAAATAACTAAAACCATTATTACGTCATTAATTCCCATTCACGCAAGAATCCCACTAACTAACATCATACATTAACATTTTAATGGTGCTATTAAAGGTTGTTAATCCATCAATCATAATAAATTAAAGGGTGCAATTAAAGTTGTTGATTGATTATCCATTTAATAATTCAAGGCACAAGTAATGTGGTTAATGGATTAACCATTTAATAAATTCAAGGGTGCAAGTATAATTGATAAATCAACATATATTACAGTAAAAATGTATTTCACCCAAGGTGTCATATGTCTACAACAAGCACCCCCTTACAAATTTACAAGTCTCAAATATTTAAGAAAGGTAATCAACTATGTAAAATCATTCTTAGAGATTCAACCTAGGGCATGGAAAGAATATACCAAAATGATGTGTAAGGAAAAATGAGCATACTGAAGGTGTGATATCCCCGCTTTGAAGCCAATGAACTATGATGTACAAGGGTGCAGACAAAATTACATCAAATTTTTATGCTAACTCTAACTCCTTAACTTAGTTATCAGTAAAGAAGTAAGTAATTATTGAAGACAACCCTCATGATATAACTAAAGAATGAATATATAGTAGTATATATTAATGTGAGAAGGCCTTTAAGGTATTTACTAAAAGAATAATTATAGATTAGTATATATTATGGCAGAGCTGAAATACATAGTAGAATTTATTGTGGTGAGAATACCTTTAAGGTATTTACTAAAAAGTGGAAATATAATTTATTATAACTTTATTCCAATGTCCATTAAGACTTCTCAAATGTAGTGATGATTAAATGGTAAATGAATTAAGTGGGGAAGGTCCTTCCTGGTAATTACTTAAGGATTCTAACAACTTCCATGCTTGTACTCTTACCAAAGTATGCTAAGCAACTGACACTTGGCAAGGGAGCAATAACATAATGAGTATTAATAAAATTGTAAAGACATCACGATTTAGTTAGCTAAATTTCACAACTAGAATCCTCAATTTAAAAAAAAGTCAACAAGAAACTTTTGGGGTAATGATATGACCATTGGCAAGAAGATCCTAGGTTTGAATGACACTTATATCTCACTACCATATAAATAAGGAGTTACACGATACCCCAAATTCTCTACGTGATCATATCCATTCAAGGATAATGCCGATTTTAGGAATCTCTTAACAATCTTAGAATTTAGAATTTAAGTTCTCCATGCACAACTTACTATACAACACAATAATAGCTCCCGACTAGACACAGAGTCCAACCTTCGCCAGAATCAATGCCAATAAACAACAATGTTAACTATCAGAAAAATCAGAAATTCCCTTAAAAACTAAATCGAAAATTCAACTCAACGGTATCCACAATGCATTTATAAATTAGAAACAAAACACTAAAGCCAACATTCAACCATGAAGGAAATTCTTGTTTATATGAGACTCAACTCACAACATGGCGTAGGTCACGATTCTCTAGATATCATCAACAGGACATCCTGGAACGCCTGGGAGTTGGTAATAATTAAAGTCTGAGTGTGGGAAGGAGGGTTCATAAAGTCTACAGACAGTAATTAAGATAGGAATAAGATATTCCAGTTAGAACCGGTGGTCAAAACCTATAGAACCTCTGGTCAAGATGAAAGTTAAGGGTTCAAGAAGATAAGTGACTTCTGCAAAGATGTAAAAAAAAATGGGCAGTCTCAACGTCACACTCAACAGAATAAAGTGGGATCTGCATTGGCGACGGGATAACTTAAATTCGATGGTGACACACAGTCAACAGAACTCTACCACTACGTAGTCAACACCACCATGGCATAGACACAACGCGACCATTACACAGTCAAAGCAACTACAAAATTACTGACAATCAATAAATTCACTGCCTACGAAATGAGGCTGTAACTAAAAATATATGCACTACCCAAAATTTCTATTAAGGCATAGCCCAAGATAAAATCACTGTCATAAGATGATTTTGGAATTTCTATCCATTAATAGATTAACCAAACAAAAACATAAATCACTGCCCTTTTTATCTAGGATTTACCCCACCCGCTGTCATCGAGGGAGTAATTACAAATGGAATAACAATAAGTAGAGTGACTGAACATTAAGCACCTCTCAAGGAAATATGATCATTGTCATAGAATAAGGAGACATTCATCTTGCCATCAAAATTTCATGATTGCCATTGACATAAATTGCCTTGCCATTTTAAGGAGTCGTGGTACCATACTCACCACAAAATGGAATATAGATAGTCATTGTTCTTCACAGTTGAATGAACAGGTAAATTAAACGGATGGGGGCCAAACATTCGTGGGCAGCAAGACAAAGTTTTCACAGTGAGAATTGCAGTGATCCACGCTGGGAGTGATGGTTAAAACCCAGAGGTTTTTAGGTAAACGTTGAGGTTAAAAATGAATAAAGGCAGAGACTTATGCACAGAGGTAACATTTTTACAATTATTACATAATGATAGTCCAAGAGGGAATATTTTACATCCAATCCATATCTACAATCCTAGGGGTATTATTTTACATCTATCATATAATTACCATTGCTAAAGTAATAAAAACAAGTCAATCCAACAAGAACTCAACGCAAATCGAAGTTAAATACATTTTACATCTCAGGATACTGATATAAAAAAAATTGCTGACAACAGTAAGAGAACTCCAGGGCCATAAGGATAACTCATCAGAAGGATCGTAGGGATTCTATCAGTCAAGGTGCAGAAAAATAAACAACAAGGGAGAAAGCTAATCCATATGCAGTGGCCGTACTGGAAGGTGCAAGTCAACAACTGTGCAAGGTCATCCACAGAGGTAGACGACTGATAGGTTCATCTTCTCTTCATCATCCTTGCACAAAGAAGCAGGGCATTGAGATCCATAGGTCTTTCAACGCTAAGGCGACAACTGTAGATCAGGCTCCAGGCCAACTCCTCAGGCGAGGACTGGTGAGCTAGGGACGAAGGTTAAACAACCACAAAGGTCACAATCAACTCAGCAAGGTGGTTAGACATGCAGGAAATCAGAGGCCACAGGAGTCGACAATCATCGAGCTAGGCTAAGAAAAGTTTCGGTCATCAATATAAACAATCAATTTACTTACCTAATCAAACATGCAGATCCAAGCATAAAACCTACAACATCTATTACACAAATGAAGAGAGTGTACCATTGCCTGATCGCCTGCTCTGAGTGATGCCCGTGTGCTCCATGCAACTCCCACTCGCTGACCATCGAGACTTCACCGGTACCTCCCAGCCAATGCTAGGGGTACTCTTATTCCCCCTTAGACCCCCAAGCTGCAAAGGGGCTACACACACTATCCATAGATTCCAACTAGCTCACAGCTCACCTCGCAAGGCTGAGCTACCACTCCTCTCCGAGCTGGGTATTCCAACTCCCACAAGTAAATCAGTCAAGTAGATAATTCTACAGTGTAATGTTACGCAAACAGAATATGCTCCAACCTCCATCAACTCCCTTCATTACATAGAGTTTTGTGGTTCCTTACTTTCCAAAAATTATCTTTTAGTTAAGTTTTTATAATTAATTTCCTAAACATTCCTCTCCGTACAAGTGTCACCCATCCCCTTCCTTCCTCATGAATTAACTTCTTTAATTAATTAATTATCTTTATTTCCCTCACCCACCTAGAGTTACTCCTAGAATCACTCCTAGGTGTCCCCAAAATCTCTTACTGGTTTTAATAACTTTCCCTTTTATTAAATTGCTTGTTCAGTTTAAATTAGAAAACTCTTAAATGGTAGATTCTTTTTCTAAGTTTGACTTTCCACTTTTTCCCTTATGTTTCCCCTTTTTCCCTTTTTATGTTTACCTCTTTTCCTAGTTTCCTAATTTTTTAGATTTTCCCTCTTTCCTCTTTTTAGTTAGAACTCAACAAGGCAGGTGTGGAATTTTAACCCTTTCTCCCTTTTATCATTTAATTAGTATTTTTAAATTATCAAAAAGATAGAACAATTGATTCCAACAAATTTTTATTTTTATTTTATGAATAAATTAAATTTCTTATTCCCTTCGTGTTACAAGATTTTAACTAAGGTCATAATTATTATTTATATGATTTTTATTTTTATCATTATTATTGTTATATATATTTTTTATAGAGGGATAAAATTTTACAACTAGCATAGTTTAGACTTAAACCTTAAATTTTCGTACAGGGCGACAATTCATTAGGGAAATTGTTTTTAAAAATTTATTAACACATTATTCATCCTAAGGCCATCTAGGTTCATTTCTCTATCATCAACAATGCAACGTGCCCTTCAGGACGCACTAGGTGCTCCAAGGGTGCCACTCGCCTCTTTACATTTTTCTTGCACGACGTGCCCTTCAGGATGCACCACGTGCTCCAAGGGAGCCACTCGCCTCTTGAATGACTTGGTAGACATGAATAACCCCTGGAGTCAATACTCTGCCAGGTGAACTTGTGGGAGACTAAGGGCCTCTAAGGAATAAGTCCCCCGCCTTATTTCACACCCCTTAGAATCATCGTGAGCTACTGTCGCAGTCTTCCCTCACGACATCATGGGTCCTCTCGAACTAGGTAATCGTTAACCTACAATTTGAGTCATGGTGGGAATGCTAGTAGGCTGTGGCAGGGCTGCTGTCCACACCTCTCCCTCAACATCTCTGGTAGTCATGCATGACCCCTTTACTCCATATGTGAGTCTGGTCGGCAAGCTATCGTCAGCCTACATCATCAAAAAATCATGTCAAAACATATCCATATCATACCATCTAATTAGATGCACTAATATCACAGTAAAACAATCAAACCCAAATGGTACACTCCCTGAATCGATTTGGAGTCCAAGGGGTTCCATCGATGCCTCTGCATCCTCTAGGTCCGAAATCCTGCACACTCAGTAAAACTGAGTCAATAGCACTTGTCTATGTCAATGCAGTGAAACAAAATGTCATCAACCCATAACACATCATAATCAAAATCAAAGGTTTTAATAGCATAATAATCCAGATTAATTGCGAGCAAGTGTCCTCAAAGAATAAGTTCACTCAGTGCACCAGAGCGGGATGTTACAGAGAAGTTTAATGGGAAAAGTTTTGAGTTGTGGAAGCTCAATATGGAAGATATGTTGGTGGCATAGATTAGTGGATCACAGTAGATACATGTACTGCACCTATAAGAACTTCAGCAGATGATTGGAAAAATTTGGATCAGAAGGCAAAGAGAACAATCTGACTGTGTCTCTCAGATTCAATATTATTGAATGTGTCACAGGAATCTACAACCAAGGATTTATGGGATAAGTTGGGGAAGTTGTATCAGACTAAGTCCCTAGTAAATAAACTATTCCTAAGAAATAAGCTATATAACCCGAGGATGAGAGATGGAGATTCACTGGAAGAGAATTTTAACTCCTTCAATATTGTCATAAGTCATATAGTATATGTTGATATTAAAATTTTGGATGAATATAAGTGTATCAATTTACTTTGTTCTTTACCAGACTCGTGGGATAGTCTGGTTGTGGCCATAGGTAGTAATACAAGTGCCTTGAAGTTTTATGAAGTGGTCTCATCCTTGTTGTCAGAGGAGATGAGACAAAACAATATGTAAGGATAGAGCACAAATGCATTATTTGCAAGAGGACACTCCAAGGAAAGAAATAGATCTAAGTTCTTAAGTGGGATATCTAAGTCTAAGGGTAGATCTAAATATCTCAAAAAAATTGTAAAGGTATGTTGGAGATGTGGAAAATAAGGGAACTATAAGAAGTAGTGTAGATCCAAAGTTGAGAAAAAGAAGGGATCTAAAGAATCTCCATCTACAGAAGAAAAAACCTCCAAGGAAGGAGGGGATGTGTACTTGGCTTCTTCAAGAAAACATGCAGATCATGAGGCATGGTTGGTGTTAGTCCCTAAAGCTGCACTTGACTATGAGAGGGAAAGCTAGGGAATCATCAGGTTATTGCGATGGTATTTTTTAAGGGTTTTGAAATAAATTTTTAGAAAATGGTTGAAAGTTGGTTCAAGGATTCAAATAAACATATAACTCAAATGTAAAAGAAAGAAAAAATCCCACTAACTTAGTAAATGGTAGTCAACTTAATAGATCAGAAAATAATGTGAATAAAAAAGGGAATATATGAGAGTATCTAGTTTTTCAACTCCATATGTATTTCTTATTTAAAAATATCATTTAGAAACAAGAACATGTACTTGAAGACAATCTTGATAATAAACAAAAACAACAAAGTTTTCACTGTGTTACTTAAAATCAAGAAATCAAATGCATTGCAATATAATAAATGACTTCAAGTAAGAAAATAAATAGAATAAGATATGAAAGAGGATCTACCATCAACATGCCTTTTCCATTTAGTATCAATATGGAATATAAATTGTCTTATAATGGATTTTACGAAAGGGTCCTTGAATTCCCAACTTATCGACCTTCATAGAATATTTCTTGTGTCTATTTAAAGTACATAGAGTATTCATGTAGATCCTATTTTCTAGTTTACAGTTTTTYAATAGGATCTTGTCAATGCCTATTTCCTAGGAAAATTATCTCTAACGAGCACTTATAATGCCTATATAGTAGAGGGATCAACAACCAATACAAATATAGATTAGGAAATATCTTTACAAAACTAGTAAATCCCACAAAAATTGAAGCCATATCTTGCTGAGTTGTTCCATCCAAGATATCAAAAGTTTCATTTGATCCAAACATTAGGAATCAAACTATTCATCTTTACTTCCTGAGAAACAACATCGAACAATCAAAATTGAAGAAAAATTCTTCATGAACCATCATGGTATGATGACTGCACTAGCCTTGATGTCTCTCTGTTTAAGGTTGGTTGTTAACACAACATTATGCCAATATAGGCTGAAATTGGATTCTCTTACCTCTTTAAGCAATGCTTTATGTTCTTTTCTTTTCCTTTTAAACTCCTGTATCTTTTCTTGTTGTTTGGCATTCCATTGCTCAACCAAATCTTTCTTTTTCTTCAATTGATTTATCATACTCTACAACTCCTTTACTCTATCTTTTTCCTTCCTTTCTTTAACTTTAAATTATGGATATCCCTCTACAGGGGTAGGTAAATTAAGATCTATAGAAGATTGAGGTTTTCTTAATTTAATTACATATTTTGAATATAATCCAAAACTAATATCTTCATCCTTAGAGCTATCAGAATCTCTGGTTTCTGGAAGGTCTTGCATCTGGTTTGCTTCTGCAAAAAGATCATCTCTGTCATCACAAACTACATTTGTACCTTTAAACACATATTTAGATATTGAATATTATTTTTTGGTTTCTCTGGTCACAGGTCTTCTGGAGTACTGAGCAACCTGCTTTTCCTTTTCTTGTTTATTCCTCAAGTCTTCAGATTCTTTCTCAGTTCCATGTAAAGAAGATGCCACTGCCTATTTTTTTATCCCCTTCTTAGAATCCTCTCAATTATCTTCTATAATTATAAGATTCTCCTTCTTGATGGAAGGATGGAACATTGTTTTTGAATTAAATCTAAATTTATTGGCAGCTCTGGTGGAATTCCTCCTAGGGAACTTAGGTACTTGTGTTTTCTTTTTGCTTTGTTTTTTACCCTTTGCATTCTTATTAACTATATATTGTTGTTTCTATTTGATTGGAGTTTGAATTGGGCTTGTAGTGTAATCCTCATATTCACCAATTTCCCTCTTTATGTCTGGATTAGGATAGATGTCAATGCCTTCATTATTTTTAGGCTTATTACCTCGACTAGTGGTAGCTTTGTCATGGTCTTCACCTACAGGAAAATCCCCAATAGTTTGTTGATATTTCAATTTTCTCTTTCCATCCCGAGTTACCCTAGCTGCAGGTGACTCTTCTTTTATTAAGACTTTGGTGGCTTGAGGAATCTGTTTCTATTTGGCTAATTTCTTCCCCTTGACAGTTTTGGATTTACTTGACTGTAAATCTAGTTTTAAAGAATGGATTAAACAATCCTAGGATCTATGGACTTCATTTAAGTAGGAGACTACTAATATTCTAATTAAACCCTGATGAAAGAGACTACTTTTTTCTGTAGCACGATGGGATTGAACCCTCTTAGACATCTTGGATAAACTTTTTAACAAAAAATAGGGTAATTTAAGAGGATAATCACCATTTATATGAATCAATAGTCTCATATGATAGAGATAAACCAAAGAAAACCTGCCTTCACATGTAATGTACCTATGGATAATTAGCAAGGTAGTGTGCCATTCTTTCCTTACCAAGCTGTGTGGTATACCCTTGCTCCAGTTAGGGTTTTGCTTCTCTGGAATTTGAAACTGATTTGCAAATTCCATGACCACATTCTCCTTCTTCCACTAGCTTTATCCATACACTGGAAATATGTAAGCTTTAGCAATAGAATGTTCTATCACATGCATCAAAATTTTTCCAACCATAGATTCGAAACCGTCAAAATTTTGTGCAAACACCATC
>ML798283.1:99106-112342 GCA_009831015.1 Picea engelmannii | reverse complement strand
TTGGTGGATAAGGTGGTATGCTTCAACTTCCTCTTACCGGACACATTCTAGTTACTACACAACCTTCGATTGGAACACAACTTCCAGTTGGAACACCACCTACTATAGGGGGACCAATCCCACCTTTTGGACAAAATATACCTCCCTCTTTGGCCCAGTATTGGAATCAGATGATACAAAATCCTCCTCAAATGACTGGGGGGCAACATTTGCCTATCCCTACTATAGGCCAACCATATCTAGGTATACCCAATCCTATTTTGGGTATGAATGCTCAAAATCATGTCCCCGCTCAAGGTTACAATCCCTCGTGCTACTATCCTCTCCAACCACCACCACATCTGCCTGGGTCTTCCCATTATGCGCAGACCACTTATGGTCCTACTGGTTTGCCGACAGGGCTTCCACCCCAAAGCCACTAGTACTCGCAGGTGAATCGATAGTTACCTTTTCTTTCTACTTTGGATTTGCCGGATTTGTCTAGGATTTTAAATGATCCTATTCGTCACTCTCCCCAATGGCCTGTTATTCCCGCCAAGCTTCCATCAGACATTCCTAAATTCGACGGAAAAGTGGGAGAGGACCCAAACAATCACGTTATGACTTTTCACCTATGGTGTTCATCTAACTGATTGATGGATGACTCTATTCGTTTACGTCTTTTTCAATGAACCCTTACCGGTTCTGCTGCGAAGTGGTATATTGAATTTCCATGAGGTTTCTTCTCTGATTTCAACACCCTAGCTATGGCTTTCCTTACACATTACCAGTTACTGATCCATTATGATACCGGGACTAAGATTTTGACTTCCTTCAAACAGACTAAAGGCACTCATATATCTGATCATATCCATGAGTACCGAAGGAGACGACATCTCATTAAACTTGAGCTTCCTGATCAGTTACTGGCAGAATGGTTTACAAAATCATTTGTGAACAAAATTGGTAAGGACATTTCCATGGGTGGCGTTGTCATAGAAGAGTAGGCTATAAGTTGTGCTCAGTATCTTGATCTCGTTTACTCACAAATGGGAACACTTTACAATTTGCTACCTGAATTACCTCGTCCTAATTCTTCCAGCACTTCAACTGCTCCGGCTGCCTCGCATGTAGCTAATGGTGTGATTGGTACTGCCCACATCCAATCACATTCTGTTTCAAGCACAACCCCTAAATCTGCTTCTTCTAATGTTCACAATGCTCCGTCTCCTGCCACTCCCACCGACAAGACTTTTGAGGTAAATGTTGTCCAATATACCCCAGCTAGTAAAAACAAATCTAAGAAGGGGAGAGGCAAGAATAAGGAGGGAAAAAATAATACTCAAGTAGAGCAACCTAAAACTACTCCTATTAAGGACCGAGATAAGTGCAAACCCCGATACCCTTGCCTTATCTGTGGTGATGATCACTACACGAAGGATTTTCCACGGCGTGCCGAGGTTACTAAGTTCCTTCAGGGAACCCCGCAACCACCTACACCGGTTGTCTTGTCCCAACCCTTCCCGTCTCAACAACAGGCTCAGTTGGTCGTTCATGACCAACCATATTCTTCTAATACATCATATGTTTTGATGTGTACTGGTGATTCTAAGCAGAACAACATTGCACTCACAACTAGAGCCAAAGATTATTCTTCATTTAAGGAGAAGGTTGACGATTTACCTCCTGCTTTGGTACAACCCTCTCCAACGACTCCACCTAAAAATGGTCCTCTTCATCTCAAATGACCGAGCCTTGACACAGTTTTGCGACCCCCCCCTAAGGGTGTCGTATGGAAATTGGCTTTCAATCCTCATGATCGTGCGGCCCAGAACTACAGCATTGTTGAAGATCTAGCCCAGGCACCTTCAGCGATGTCAACCCTTGAAGTCCTTCAGTCTTTTCCTACACAAAGGAAGGCACTGTTGACAGCTATAGGTGGAATTGACCCGACAGATACAAATCTAATAGTCTTTGACTTGGAAGATCACATTCCAAGGTTACCCCCTCAACTCGCGTTTCAAATAGAAGTGGTTGTCTCCGACAAAAACATTTGCTGAACTTTTATCGACGAGGGTGCCTCGACTTGTGTTATGTCTCTTGCTTGTTGGAAAGCCATTGGCTCTCCTCCCTTGAATGAATCACAAAACACTCTTAAATCCTTCAATGGCTCTGGTTTTAAGCCCTACGGTGTCCTTCCTTCATTTCCAATCACGTTAGAAGGTAAGATGGTCCAAGTTGAAGTGGAAGTCTTTGACGCTCCCCTTGATTATAATATTTTTCTTGGCCGCAGTTGGATCGATTCCATGCGTGTCGTTGTGTCGACACTTTTCCGTGTAGTACATTTCCCTCATCAAGGAAAGGTTATTATCGTCGACGAACTTGCCTTCTTCAATTTTGATACCCGTACTAGCAACGTACCATTTATTGCTAAAACCCCATCGGGTTATGAGAACATCGGTGTAGGCCTTTTAAAAGACTCCTCGTTAATGGGTACTTTCCCCATTCCACCGCCTAATGTTCCATGCCCGTCAGTTGCTTCTATCAACATGATCTCCACCATGCTTCATGAACTTCCTGCATCTCACGACCCTTGGGTTGTCCTTGACCCTGGAGATCATCTTCGTTTTGGCGACGCAATGCCGTTAAGTCCGGTTGAATCCGCCTATCATGCCATTCAATCAGCAACACCTTCTACCCCCTCTCTTGATGAGTTATCTCCTGATCCTTTTCATGTTATTTTTCCCACTGACAAGATGATCATGTCCGTCATGGAGGACACCCCTTGGGATGATGGGCATCATCATTCCATACTCTTTCTAGAACAACACACTCTTGAGAACTATCAACGGATTTCGACTTTGTCGACCGTTGTTGTCATCTCGATAGTTCCCGCGACTACACATGATGTGTTTTCTGAAGGGAACTTAAGTATTATCTCGCCCACGATTCCCATTGACATATCCATTAAACCTGGGATTGTCGAAAATGTCCATATTGGAGCTTCGTGTTCTCCTGACAAAATAGTCACCTATACGTCTCTATTCAAATAATTTTGTGACATCTTCACCTGGAGTTACGAAGAGATGCCAGGTATCGACCCTGCAATTGTTGTACATGAGATAAAGACATACCCCAGAGCTAAACCTGTCCGGCAGCGCCTTCGTCTTGTTCACCCACGTAAAGCGACTGTTATAAAACTCGAAGTTGAAAAACTTCTAAAAGCTGGATTTATTTATCCGGTGGCTCTTACTGAATGGGTTTCCAATCCTGTTCCAATTGACAAGAAAGGCGACAGTATTCATGTATGTGTTGATTATAGGGATATTAACAAAGCTTGTCCCAAAGACAATTTTCCTACCCCTTTCATCGATCAGATTATCGATGACTGGGCCGGAAGTGAAATCTTCTCTCTCATGGATGGTTTCTCCAGCTATAATAAAATTAACATTGCTCCCGAGGATCAAAATAAGTCTTCCTTTATTTGTCCTTGGGGTACTTTTGCCTATCGAAAACTTCCATTCGGTCTTAAGAACATTGGCGTGACATTTCAACGTGCTATGTCTTATGCTTTTCATGATATCAAACACATCATTCAACCTTATTTGGACGATTTACCTGCTCATTCTATGCACAGAGTTGATCACCCTACCCACCTCCGAGCCATATTCATTTGCTGTCAGATCTATCGTATACATTTAAATCCTCATAAGTGCATTTTTTGCGTAGAATCTGGTCGTCTTCTTGGTTTTATCATTTCACGTTAAGGGATCTGGGTGGATCCTATTAAGGTTGAGGCGATCCTTAATCTCCCTCCTCCTTCTACACTGCGCTAGTTACAAAGTTTGCAGGGGAAAGCAAACTTTCTTCGTCATTTTATCCCTAATTACGCCGAGATCACTCGTGGTTTTACATGGCTACTAAAGAAAGATTCAGAATTCGTCTAGGATACGATTGCTAACAATGCTTTTGAAGCTTTGAAGTTGTCCCTCACGCGAGCTCCACTTCTCTTTCCTCCTGATTACAGTCGCGATTATTTCCTTTATCTTGCTGCCTCGGAGTACACTATTGGCATGGTTCTTGTCCAAGAGGATGATGCACACGATGAACATGTTATTTATTACTTGAGTTGAAGTCTCACACCTACTGAAATCAAGTATCAACATGTCGAAAAACTGGCCTTGGATGTTGTTCAATCTGTCCAACGCTTCCGACACTATATCCTCTCACGCAAGACTATGGTGATTTCTCATTGCAACCCTATGCAACATATTTTGACATGTAAATTGCTAGGGGGAAAATACTCCAAATGGATTGTGATACTCCAGGAGTTTGACTTGGAATTCAACTACGCCAAGTCAAAGAAATCCTTAGTTTTTGTTGAGTTGATATGCGATTTTCCTCACTCTACGACGGAAAATGTAGCAGTTGATTCATTACCCGATGAATCTCTTTTCCTTATTTGCACTGATGATATTTAGTATAGGGATATCATTATATATCTCCAAATCCAAACTTTCCGGCATACTTTGTCTAGTATTGAACGACGTCGCATCCGCTATCAAGCTCGTCAATACATTATCCTCAGGGATACTCTTTACCGTCGAGGAATTGACATTATTTTTTTACGTTGTCTAACATTCAACGAAGCCGAGAAAGCTCTGAATGACTGTCATTCTGGAGCATGTGGTGGTCATATGTCTGGGTATGCTATTGCCCAAAAGATCTTGCGCACAGGGTATTTTTGGCCTTCTTTGTTTAACGACTGCATCACCGTCATTCAGAAATGCCATGCCTACCAGACCTACAATCAGAAAATCCATTCACATCCTGCTCCTCTTCACCCTGTGGTCTCAGTTGGTCCTTTTTCGAAATGGGGCATTGATTTCATGACATGTCACCCTCACTCGGTCGGGGGGCATGGTTACATCAATGTAGCCATTGATTACTTTACGAAATGGGTCAAGGCTATGCCGACATTCGAAAATACTAGAAAGAATGCAACGTTGTTTCTTTTTAATCACGTCATAGCTCATTTTGGTGTTCCCCAAGCTATCGTCACTGATCACAGTAGCCACTTTAGTAATTTTATGATGTCTGAACTTACGGAAAAGTTGGGTCTTAACCATGATAACTCAACGCCCTATTATCCACAAGCTAATGGTCAAGTCAAAGTGATTAATAAAATTCTCATCACTATGCTTCGACGAATGATAGGGATTCATAAAACAAGTTGGCACACAATGTTGTTTTCGGCATTGTGGCCGTACCGGACATCTGTCAAGTCCGCTACTGGGTTTACACCTTTTCGATTAGTCTATGGTGTGGAAGCCATTCTTCCTATAGAATTTGAGATACCCTCTCTGAAGCTAGCAGTTGAACTCCTACCCAACACTTCTGTGGAAGAAGAACGTCTATTGTATCTTATGCAATTAGATGAAACTTGATGTGACGCCACTCTAGTAATAGAAATCCAGAAGAAACGTGTCAAGGCCCAATATGACAAGCATGTCACACCTCGTGTTTGCTCCGAAGGTGATCTTGTTCTTCTCTATGAACAGGATTGAGATGTGTTAGGAGCTGGGAAATTTGAACCCATGTGGTGAGGTCCTTATATTGTTTGCCGAGTTTTGGAAAATGGATCATATGAGTTGGTATATTATGATGGTATCCCTTTGAGTGAACCCAGGAATGGGTTGTACTTGAAGAAGTACTATGCATAAATCATCTGTGCACAAGTACTTGTATTTTAATGTATCATACTTTGTGTGTGTTACTATAGCTTTCTTTTGTCGGTATCTGGTCTCTGCCCTTATGTGACGTTGTGTTTGATTTCCAGATGTCGGAGTCTTCGCTACCCTATATTGGCTTCGCTGATGGTGCTAGCCATAGTACTCGGAACCTTGCTTCCACTGCGTGGGCAATCTATGTCCCAACAAATGAACTTGTATCACGAGGTGTGTGTCTCGGCCATGCGACCAACAACATTGCATAGTATAGCACCGTTATTGAATTATTGGTTGATGCTATCTCGCTCGGAATTCGTCATTTGGTTGTGCGACTTGAATCGCAGCTTGTAGTACTACAATTAAGTAATATCTACTCTATTCGAAGTCCTACTTTGTTACGGGTGTATTTGCGAATTCACCTCTTGGAACGTTATTTTGATCACATTGAATATCAACATATTCCGACATGTCTGAATACATTAACAGATGCATTGGCTAATTATATATTGGACAGACATTTGAATCATTTATAAATCAAACACATCGAAATTCACACAATATAAAGTAAACCGGTTAAAGCCATCTGCATATATAACGATCAAAAGAGTTTTTTACAAAAAGTTTGTCCGAATACCAAAATGTCAAAAAATGAAGCTCATAGCTTCTACAAAGTGACGTCATGGATGATGTTCACGGTAACATACAACTGCCCTAGAAACCCTACGGTGCAGTCGACTCATAGATGTTGATACCCCTACAATATGACGTTGATCGCGTCGTGAAACCTCTTCCAGAGTCATGTCTGGAATATCTGTAGTTAGGCCCTCTAGATTCTGTTCCAACACTTGATAATCCTCAACACACTATGGTGCTGTCTCTACCTCTCCTCCCTGCTGGATGGGAGAAGTTTCGGAAGGTCTATAAGGTCCAACATCTATGTTATCAACAAACAATTTTGTATTAGTCCTTGGATGAACATATAAAACAAAAACATTTGAATATGATAAAAAATTAAAAAACATTTAAAAAGAGAAAATGTGTGTACTTCTTACCAAGGTCCCCCCACTAAGTATCCTCTGGAAATACCAAATCCGGATCTCCTTGGAAATCTATCCCAGCATAAGCATAGTCATCAACCATCAACATCTGTGGTTGAAGCCAGTCAAAGAAAGTATCATCATATTTGATGATTGGTCCTGCTACGTGCCAAGCCATGAGTCGACACCATCTCAGCATCCGCGGATCCCTGGGAGCTGGTAAATTCCACTCCACCTGTAGCCTCAATAATGGGACCCGCTCAAGGAAGAAGGATACCGACAAATATCTGTACCTGAATTGCTTCAGGTCACCTCGCCTACATTTGGTCAATTGCTTTTTTATACTGCGAAGAACAACATCTGCTCAGTTGAACACTCGAGGCTCAGTACACTCAATAGAATACTGGAAGTAACTTTGTAATGCCATGTGAGGAGCAGAACTCCCAGCCATCCGAGATATAGTGAAAAGGATAGTACGGAGGGTCAAGTCTCATACCCCCCAGATAGCTACTTTTCCTTTTTTTCTCTCAGCCTCGGGAACGCAGGGTAAATTGCAGTACTCACTCATCTTTAGCCCACCACCTCTACTACCTGTCAGACTCACATAGTACTCCCATTGTGACAAACTGGTCAAAATGTAAATGTCCTCAATGTCTAAGGATAGTGTGTGAACCCCCACATGAAACACCTGTTGATCAGGGTCCCACATACGCACCAGGTACTCTAATAGTCTGACTTGGGCCCTCATGCCCAGGATGCGAAAGTACTTCAAGAGCCCACAGTCTCTCAATACAGCTATGGTAGGTAGATGATTTTTGGCCATTTAATTATCCTCCTCATGTTCCCTTTCGCACCACTCAAGCACCATGTTGATGGTCGATTATCTGCATAAGGAACACAATAAGAGGATTAACAACTTTTTTCATGCTTTGGATCTTTTTTCATTGGGTAAAAATTTAAAAAACAATTTGGGCTTTTTGGTTCTCGTAGGTGTCCCATGGGAATAGTGCGAGAACCTCGTAGGTGGCTTTAGGCTCACCTACAAGAATGCATCATTCTCACAGGCCCCGTATAGCCTACCTGCGAGAATGGCAGCGCACATGTAGGGCTTGGAATTTTCACTTAAAACTGAAAATTTAACCAATGAAATTACAAAATTAAACCATGAAAGTGTTAAGGATGAGGTGCCTACCTAACTGTCGCAGACGGATCGCTGAATGGTCTCTCGTAGCTCCCGCAATTTGTCGCCGAACTTGGAGGGTAAAAGAGGGGTTTTTTGAGCTCAAAAGTGGAAATGTAAGAATGATGTGGTAAAAAGAGTATTTACTCATTTTATTTACTTTTACTATATCATTTTGGTTTTTTATGATTAAAACATAATCCCTAATGTCATGTTGAGTGTAATTCTTGCAAGTAGTGATGATTTTGATGATCAAATATCGGGATATGGACATAGTTTTTATTTTTCCCATCGTGTGTTTTAATTGTTTTTTATGGTTTTTACATAAAACCTCGAGCGTCGTTTTTGTCCATTCTTGCACTCGTAAATACACGAAAACGTGATCGAGCATACTTTTATCACTTTTTCAGGATCAACAAGGTTATACGAAAAAGGAGCCCCCTCGGAGTCCTCTTTAAGCTCTTTTCAGACTCCCTAAACATGAAAAGATCGCCGAGCGACCTTGCTATTTTCACGCTCGATAAATTATTTGAAGTAAGCATCTGGTGAGCGATAATTTATCTCTTTTTCGGTCTCATCCAGACTATTTTATGAATAAGGAACTGAGAGAGTTCTCTTTTAAGTGTTTTTCCAAACTCTATAATCTTGAAAAACTTTCGAGTTTTCTATCTCTGGACTCGTTAAACAAACATTGATAGACCCATGATGGAACCGAACCACTCCTTCTTAGGTTTCGTTAAACATACTCTGAGGGACTCATATGAAGGATGAGATTACATCAACAAGCATATGTCATCCTCCTCAAGCTTGCATAAAAATAAAGAGGTACTCTCCAGAAATGGTGGGGGGAAATTTGGGAAAGGGATATGTTTTCATTTTCGTATTTGTTGGCAGTAAGTGTCTCTCTTGAACATGACACCCCCTATTCATCATTTGAAGTCAGTTTGGGAAATCCATTTGTCTCTCATTCGATTTACTACAAGGTCATTCCCTGTGTCGTCTTTGAGTCAATGTTTCCAAATCATTGGTCGTGTCATTCATATGTTCAAGAGAAGTCCATCTAAAACCTATATTGAGTCGGCCATCTGCAGTTATCCATTCTCTCCGTGTCGGCCTTCCCTGTTTCCAGTGCAATTCACATCATACTCTGTTTCACCTTCAAAATCTATTACTCATTTTGTGTCATTGATGGGGGATACATCAAGGCCCTCCTATGACAAGTTTTGTTCCGTTGACTTCAGCTCATTATCCGGAATCAAGACTTAGAAATTATTTGGTACCTTGGAGCTTGCATGCCTCAATGGTAGGTTTCCTCACTTTCGACAGTGGGTTTACATCATTGACCCCTGATCGAAAGATTCCATCAGATGTTCGACATCAACTCATTTATTCACACTCGATGGATTGTACTAGGGTACCTTGAGAGTCATTGACATCAATGGTGATTTCCCTCGCACTTGTTAATGGTTTCATCAATGACCGGTAATCAAGTGGTTTCTGCCATGTTTGACTTCAACACATGTAATCACATGGTTAGATTCATAATTTGGGCGATGAAATTGAAGACCCTGGATATCATCTTTGTGATCCAGGTTGCAATGGATTATGTATAATTTGCAACACATATATCCACTATGTATGTCTCGTGGCTATGTCGTCTTGATTTGAAATTTCTTGCATAGATCCACAATGTATTTTGGTGGCTATGCTATGTTTTGATGGCATGGATCCACAGTGTATGATTGGTGGCCATGACCCATGTCTATAATGTCATCATTCTGTGATGTAAGTATGGGAATGCCTACCTCAGAATTGATATATATGATATTTTGCTCCTAGTTCCCAACACACACATGCAGCTTACAAAGTCTATCGGTTGTCACTAGTTCTAACCTCATACTTTGGGGGGAATTTTGTTACCCATGATTTTGGTCATCATTATGATGTATTGATGATGGTGTACTCAAGCTCTTCATAAGAACTTTTTCCTGAGAAAAGTTACTTTCTTCTCTTTCCAAAAATCTCATTTTTGAAGGAGGTTCGTAGGCTGCTAATACATTTGCTTGTGAGAATGTCCTATTCTCGCAGGCTGCCTTAAGCCAGGGTGCGAGAAGTTCGCACTATGTTGAACTGCTAGGGTGCGAACTCTTTCTAAAGCAAGGAAAAAGATGAATTCTCTATGCTTCTAGAAGGGAATCTTCTAGAAGGATGAGATGGCATTCGAATGGTTATCCTAATACTGGATTCCCTAATATTTTTGGATCATTATTATCCAAGTAACTAATTCATTCTCTCCTATATATTGAGGGAATTTTCATGGAAAAGGTTAAGCAAGAAGGTTAAGCAAGATTCATTGGAGAATTAGTGAAAGAATTGTGTGAAGGACTAAAGCTAAAACAACTTGGAGACTTCAACAAGTTTATCCAAAGGGGTCAATCTTCTTCATGCAAGTGAGAAAGTGTGTGTGTCGGAGCCAAGGGCCATCGAAAGGAAGTTTGCAACATAAAGGCTCAGGTTGTAATCTTTACTTTCCATCAATATGATATATTAATATGTCCCTTTCCCATAAATCTATTTCCAATTTATTGTATAATTCCTTGATCATATACATAGATTGACTGTTGAATAGATTGTGCTTTCTTCACTTTGGTTGGTTTGTGTTGTCTTGGTCTTGACTACACGAGAGCACTGGAGAGAAGTGGGAGCAACAAAGACCATAGGAAGAGATAATAAGGTATGTTATTTTTTCTTGCCTTCTATTTAATTCAATGGTCAAAATATAGGGAAAGAGTCATGTTCTGTCTTTCTTTGTTCTAGATCTAGGTGGATCTAGGGAGATCGGTTAGTGTCCGCACCTACGGATTTATCCTAGAAATGGGTTAAGAAAAATAAGGAAAATAGGTTAAGTGAACTAGAAATGGGTTAAGTGACCTAAAAATGGGTTAAGTGACCTAGAGGATGAAAGTATAAACAAGATAGCAATGGTCTCTTGTAGATCATCCTTTTTGTGGATCAATGGAGAGCTTCTTGAGAATTTTTGGTGTGGAACACTTGAGCATATTGAAGATACATAGGTGACTGAGGTAACCAAGGATATCCACACCGAATTTCAGAAGGAAGGTGAATAAAAGAGGGTCGTAATTGAAGGGAGGATAAATTCTTTTGATGATGCTTTCTAAGGTATGTTATTTACAGGTCATCTCACCATTTTCGCAATAACATTTTTTTCTATAATGATTCAAACCGTGAAATTTCTATTCCATTGAGAAAACATACCCAAGTATCTTTGGTGTAAAAATTCATCTTGTGGGTCGTTTTATTTTGGGAGTTACACTCCGTGGAAAATAGGGTTTGTGGCTAGTCCTGAAACTAGTCAAAAACAAGTGTTTTGGGTAAACACGTCATAACTTCTTCATAACATATCCAAATTTAGTGAGACAAAATTTGTTGGTTAGGGTACATTCTTTAGTATGTTTTGTAATATATTCATATAAATTCAATGAATATTTTGTGTGGGGCACGCTCTACAAGGTCTCTCTCTAGAATAAGCCAGAATTTAGAAAGTTATGTCATTTTTTCTATAACTCCTTTTCCGAGAGGTTCCAAGTAGTTCCACCTGGAGGAACTGCATAAAACACACTGAAGAACATTTTGTATCCGTTTCATATATTTATTCATTACAGGTACAAAGTTATGATTATTTCAAGTTGGGGTTGTTGACTAATCCAAAATTAGTCATGGTTGAGACAAGCAGTTGATGAGTTGGCACATACATGAGGTGTATAGTTGATGATGTTGGTACATATTGATGATTCATTGTTGATGATTAGTTGACACATGATTTTTATATACTTGGTACATGTTTGTATGCACTTGTTTATGGTACAGGTTGATTACAGGCTGTTTGGCACAGGTTGGTGCATGGTTGACGCACTTGTTTATGTTGACAGATTGATATCTGTTGAGGATTGTTTCCTGATATCAGTTGGTGCTGAGAATGTAAGATGAGTCTTGAATATAGATCTGGTGCTCTTGTAGAGTTGTACTCTATTCAATTGTTGCTGAAAAAACGTTGGATTGAAGTCTATAATAAAAAGAAAAATTGTACATACATCTTGTGTTCTTGGTGTTCCTTGTGGAGATGATTTGTTGATGATGTTATCACTGAAATTTCATCCAAAAATGGTTACATGAATCCAACATCTTCAAAAAGATATCAGTTCACCCATGGACCAAAAATTACCAAAAATCATTTCAAAAAGGTCCAAAACTATACAACAAGTTATAAAATTAGGATGTGCTATGACTATACAGGGCGCGTGCGCACATGTGCCATCAAGAAATACAGGAAAAGTGAAAATGTACACGATGCACGACTATGGACGCTAAAATCCATGCACACCTGAGAATGACACATTTATGATGTTGGTCGGCCTCCCACCCACTTCTGGTTCAACTTCCAAGTTGATTTGACATCCAAATCTCATGTGGATCCGGCTGGGTGGCTGGTCAAAGACCTAAAGGTGCCCTAAACAACCCCTTTTCACACCAAAATCTAGTTGCACAATACCTCAAAGTGGTGCTATAAAACAAGGCCATGGGTGCACTACATCTTCAAGGAATTCATTTGCAAGGTTATGCTGTTGTTATTCTCTTGGGGAAACCTCTTTTCTCATCAAGAGCATACTATCACCATTCCATTTGAGAAATCCACGTCACCTTGTGAGTGGGTTAGCTTGGGATTCTTTCACCATTTCATTCAAGTTTTTAAGTTGTAAGAAGAGCTCAATCTTGGGGGTCCAAGAACCCTCCCTTAGAGGAATAAGGGACCCAAAGTCCCCTTTCTCTTTGGTGTTTTCTTTTCACTAATACAATCCTTTCCATTGGTGACATGAGTCTTGTTTGTTTCTTGTTCTTATGTCCTTATGCACAATAGTTTAATTGTTTTTTCCTTTTCTAGTTTAATTCTTAGCTTAGTCTTTTATGTTTATTCTTCTAACCCTTTCCTTTACTTTTGTCCTTCTTAGCTAACCCAACTAATCTTGTAAGCACCTCTGTTTTTCTCATTTTGGTGATAAAATAGGCACAACAGATGATATGTTGCTGATATGTATTCACATCTAACTGATTATAAATGAAAACAATGAGTAATGAGAAAATTTTGAATGTTAACTAAGGAGTTTTTGTGTAAGAGGGAAGTTTTGGGAAAAATATCCCCACACTCATTCACCCCCCTGCTAAGTGTGGTAGGTGTGTCCAACAATTGGTATCAGAGTGGGCCTTCACTACAAGCCTTAACAAGCTTGAAGGA
>ML798283.1:85670-97420 GCA_009831015.1 Picea engelmannii | reverse complement strand
ATTGGTATATACTTGGTACATGGTTGGATGCACTTGTTTATGGTACAGGTTGATTACAGGTTGTTTGACACAGGTTGGTGCATGGTTGATTCACTTGTTTATGTTGACAGATTGATATATGTTGAGGATTGTTGCCTCATCTCTGTTGGTGCTGAGAATGTAAGCTGAGTCTTGCATATAGATCTGGTGCTCTTGTATAGTTGTACTCTATTCAGTTGCTGCTGAAAAACCCTCAGATTAAAGTCCATAATAAAAAGAAAAATTGTACATGCATCTTGTGTTCTTTGTGTTCCTTGTGGAGATGATTTGTTGATGATATGTTGCTGATATGTATTCACATCTAACTGATTATAAATGACAACAATGAGTAATGATAAAATGTTGAATGTTAACTAAGGAGTTTTTTTGTAAGAGGGAAGTTTTGGGAAAAAGATCCCCACACTCATTCACCCCCCCCCCCTCTCTAAGTGTGGTAGGTGTGTCCAACACTTTTTGGGTGTCATAACACTGATTTGATCCTGTAAACAATTCTGAGTAGATTGATGGTTGAATCCTCAATTCTCTAGAGATGTTTAAAGCCAGAAGTCATTTCTTGTTCTATAATCCCTACATAAAATAACAAACATACTAAAATAGGAAGGTGATGATTTTATCCATGATGATCAAATGTGTTGATTTGATGTAGGTATGGTGATTACAACTCAATAATTCATATAATTATATTATCATAAAAATAGAAACCCTAAATAGATCATAAGGAAGTAGGCAGATCTTCTAATCATGATTTGACAAGTTACGACACAATCTGGGCAGGGTGGCGCATGCAAAACCATAATTATTCTTGGTGCTGCAGGAATAACGCTATTCTTGTAGCGCCTTTTATGACTTGGAAAACATTGAAAATTCAAATAATGAAATGACAAGTGATGTGACAAGAATTATCATGCCAAATCCTAATCTTTAAAAACTTAAAAAATCATTTTAAAAAAATGCAATAAAAATGAAAAATAATCTTCCTAGCCAAGAGGTAAAACAAAGTTTTTGACACAAAAACATGAAAAATGAGAGGATAGGAACTAAGGACACTCTCTCAATAAAAAAAAATGTTAGAGACTAATAGTTAGTTGACTTAGGTGCATCCTTTCATATGACTCCCCACAGGGAGTGGTTCTGTGAATATGAAAGGTATGATGGAGGTAATGTTTTCTTAGGTGACGATTCGACAACTAGAATCATAGGAAAAGAAAAATTCAAGTTGAGGCTCATAGATGGAAGGATTAGAACACTACCTGGTGTTATGAACATACCAATATTGGCTAGAAATTGTATTTCTGTAAGAAAAATGGATGATGCAGAGGTAAAAAAAATATTTGAAAAGGAAACCTGCAGGATGGTTCGAGGAGAAATGGTGTTGTTGAAGGGAGTTCAGTTTGGAAATATTTATAATATGAAAGGAAGAACTATTAGTGATGATTTTAATAGTTTTATTGTTCCTGATATTGGAGTTGAAGAAGAAAGAACTCCTACAGTCTTTGGAGAAAAGGTTATGATGTGGCATCAAAGACTAGGGCATATTGGAGAGAAGGACCTTCGACTACTACAAGGTATAGGTATGGTTGAAGGTATGTCTAAATGCTCTCTATATTTTTATTTTCATGAACATTGTGTATATGGGAAGAAGAATAGGGTAAGATTCCCTTATGGTGCAACGAGGGCAGAAGGAATTTTACAGCTAGTTCACAATGATGTTTTTCGACCTGTGTCGGTTCCATCATTGGGAAAATCTATGTACTATGTCTCATTTATAGATGAATTCTCAAGGAATACTTGGATATATTTCCTCAGGAAGAAATTTGAAGTCTTTGACAGGTTTAAAGAGTTAAAGTCTCTTGTTGAGAATCAAACAGAGAAAAGAATTAAGGTGTTGAGGACAGATAATGGTGTAGAGTTCTGTGGGAATGAATTTGAATAATTCTGTAAGAAGTGTGGTATATAAAGGAATAATCCTACTCCATATACACCTCAGTAGAATGGAGTTGCAGAAAGGATGATCTGGACGTTGATGGAAAAAAAAAGGTGTATGCTCAGTGGTGTCGGGTTAGGGAAAAAATTCTTGGCAGAGGTAGTGGGTACTGCATGTTACCTAGTCAATAGATCACCCTCATCAATGCTAGATGACAGGACTCCACAAGAGGTATGGAGTGGTAAGAAACCTTCTCTCACACATCTCAAGGTATTTGTTTGTGATGCATATGTTCATGTTCCAAAGGAAAATAATAGTAAGCTAGATAATAAGGATGAAAAGTGTATCTTTATTGGATATAAATATGGTCTCAAAGGTTATAAGTTTTGGAACCCATAAACTAAGAAGGTAGCGTATAGCCGAGATGTGGTATTTAGATAAATGAAGGATGTTGTTAAACATGAAGTCCTACCAAGTAAGGAAGAAGCAGAGAAAACAGATTTTGATTCAAAGGATGATGAATTAGACTCTACAAAATAACATGAATCAGAAGAAGAAGATCTTCATACTCCAGTATTGAGGAAATCAGTTCGAGAAAGAAGGATACCATAAAGGTATACTCCATCTAATTTCCATTCAAATTTTGATTTTTCTATTACTGATGATGATCCTAGAACTGTCAGGGAGGTAGTGGATTCAGAGGATGGAAATCTCTGGAAAAAGTCCATGGATGAAGAAATGGAAGCCTTGGATAAGAATGAGGCTTGGGATCTAGTGGAGTTGTCAACTGGAAGAAATCCCATTGGAATAAAATGGGTATTTAAAAAGAAGTTGAATGCAAAAGGAAAAGTGGAGAAATACAAAGCTCAGATAGTAGCAAAGGGTTATTACCAGGTTGAGGGAATTGATTTTGGTGATATTTTTTCTCATGTTTCCAAGTTAACCTCTATAATATTTTTCTTATCTATTGTTGTTGCATTTGATTTTGAAGTGGAACAGATGGATGTGAAGACAACATTCCTACATGGGTATTTGGAAGAAGAAATCTATATGAAGCATCCAGAAGGATCTTTTGTGAAGGGAAATAAGGAGATGGTATGCAAGCTAAAAAATTCCATGTATGGTTTAAAACAATCACCAAGGATGTAGCATAAAAAATTTGATACTTATATGTTGGGACTTGGTTTCACAAGAAGAAAAGAGGATCATTGTGTGTATTTTAAATTAATTGGTGATCATTTGATTTATTTGGTCTTGTATGTGGATGACACGTTGTTGATAGGAAACAACAAGGAGATTATCTAGTATGTGAAAACTCAGTTGTCCTCTAAATTTGAAATGAAGGATCTCGATGCTTCAAATTTCATTATGGGCATGGAAATTAAAAGATATGGGAAAAGGAGGAAACTGATGGGTAAATTATATGTACTAATTTCCCTCAATTAAATTTTCAACCAGGGTAAGTAAACTCAGAGTTGTGACACAATATGAGTCAAGCAATAAAGAAAATCTAATGGAAATATTAACTAGCTAAGGAGATGGTTTACCCTAGGGATCAACACTCTTTTCAATTTACAATTATACTTTAAAATATGACTTTTGAAATCCATTTAAACAACATACTCTATGTTAAATATACAAAGAAACCTTTAACTAATGAGCTTTAAGCAATCTAGGACTATGAACTATTTAATATAAGTAGCTTTAAACAATCTAGGACTATTAACTATTTAATCTAAGTAAGCAACTTTTTGAATGAACAAGCAATCTTTGAATAAGAAAACAATCTCTCAGAATTATCTTTACAAGTGAATTCTATTCTTAAAGAAAAAATTCACAATTGATTTTATCTTGCGGAGAACACATATTATCTTGACACTAATCTACCTAACTGAAAGAAAGAGTGTTGCGACAGTATTCATATGTGATGATTATGTCTATGATGGTGAATTACATCGCGATGGAATCTAATCACTAATGAAAAATCAAGTGGAATCAAATCGATGCTAACTTCTACAAAGAAATGAAGAGTATGTATAAGGAAGTCTATAGAAAGCTTTGCCATCATAAAAACAACATAAGATGTTCTTGTAATCCATATGATCTATAAACATTGTGCAAAGAGATTCAAAATCAATCACTTGCTCTATGACAGTGATACTGGAAAATAATATGTACAGACTTGATAATCAATGGAAACCTACAAACTCATAATTGGTACTAATTAAAAATTATAACTAGGATATCATTAAAAAAATTAACTGAAAATTATAACTAGGATACATTGAAAATTGTAACTCAAAATCAACTTTTATCTTATCATGTCGATACTAGAAACACGATTAACAAATTATGCAGACCTATAGAGAGTATTTGAATATTACAACTTAATGAAATGGAAATTGTCTAAATAGATACTCTACAAAGTGATTTACATCTTATGAAACAGAGAAAAGAGACATGATGGCATAGTTAAATAGTTGATAAACAAACGAATTACAACCTGCAAGAAAGATGTTAGGAATATAAATATAAACAAGTAAACATGGATGTACACACATGATCTATGATACACACACAATCCAGGAAGCTAGCTGTGAGTTAGGAGAGATATACACAGTGATACAAATTAAACAAGCAATTTGAAATTAAAGAGATATACATATTGATACGAATTAAACAAGCAATTTGAAATTAGCGAATTATGAAAGGAAAATGCAAAGATGCAAAGATATACTGATATGCACAAGATACCCATACCACTGGTGCCCCCCCCAGAAGGTCGTGTCACTACTTCAATGGAGAAAAGCAGTCACAAAATCAATATGACATTGATATTAATCACCAAAACAGAGTGTACAGTGAAATTCAAGATAATGTCTGTGTGTATAAAATAAAATATGTGTCTCTTCATGGCATAGATGGCAGTTGTTTATAGAGTTTATACATAGCTTGAGAGGTCGGCCACTTCAAGGATATAAACTCTCTAAAAACATAAATTCATTAATGTTCATCAACAAAACGCATCTCCGCCAACAACCTCATGCGCTCAAAATAACGTTCGCTGAAACTACTCAAGTCTGAATGCGATGAGTTACATAGTTGGAGGGCATGAGTGGGCACAAACCCCATGTTTCTGATTCTCCCATTGAAGCCTATCTATATGATAACCACCAAATCCACTGTGCTCTAACTGTTGGATCGAGCGTCGGATGGAGTTTCGGATGGAGGTCTGGACAAAGGACTGGATGGAAGGTCAGTTCATGTTTTTGGCCTGTTTCAAGAAAGAAAGAAACCTTAGGACATTGTAATCATTCAATTGAATATGAATTAACATAAAATAATTACAAAATGATGATTACACATACCTCATGTTGTTCCATGGAGAATTGATGCACAAAACTTGATAATTCCTTTAAAAAGAGCTAAATAAGAGCATAAAGTGTATAATTTTCATATGCAAAATGGATTTGGTCATTGGAAAAACAATCAAAACACCAAATCAACATTTCTCCCATGCCTAAGAGTTTGCAGGTCCCTCTACAAACAAAAATGGATCACCCAACATAGCTATACTCATGAAGGAGGGGATAGATTAGCTTTAGAAGCTTCTCCCTCATGCCCTGGGGAGCTTGGCTTAGGCATTTTGTGATCTTTCAATTGCATCCTGAGACTATGATTGGTGGTGGTCATATGATCGACCAATCACTGAAGAGAGTTTAATTTTTCTTGGAGGACAACATTGTCATGGTGCAAATGTCAATCCACGGTTTCTCATTCTGCCAACTGTTGAAGCAACTAAGCATTCTCTTTTTGCAATTTATCAATAGTTGGGGTTTGATCAGATGGCTCAATAGAGGAAGGATTAGGATCCTTGATAGATGTATAAGTTATACCAATTTTAGAAGAAGGTGTAGGCATATGGGAGGAGGGAGTAACAATGTTTCTATGAGAAAGACTTGGTGTAATATGCTCATATTTGATCTCTTTATATGGCTTAGACTCCACTATCTAAACTTCTTTAAGTTTTTTATGGGGGATCTCATGGTCAAAAGACAATTGAATAGGATCCGAAGTACTTGGAGGTTTTATATTGGACTTGCCACTCATACTTTGGGTGCTTCTTCGAAAGGATTTCCCCTTGAATCGATTAGCTCCTCTCCTCTTTGTAGGAACTGAAGGAAAATCTTTATGAAATGAATCCTATAGCTTCTTAGGTTTAGAATTGATAGGTGTTGAAGGTAATGGGGAATTATCAACAAGCTTCTTAATTTTCTTACCATATGAGGTTGCAGGGGAATCAATAGTTTTCTTGGCTTTCTTGTCAGGCAGAGAGATAGTTTGAACTGGAGGGTTTGGATTTTTTGGAGAGTGAGGATTAGGTGGAGTAACAGTACCTGAATCGATTGAATTTTTACTTGTCTTAATTGTGAGATGGGGATTCAAAAATTAGTAGAGGAAATCTTTCCATGTTTTACTCTATTTATCCAATTTTGAAATAACACGCAATTTAATGAGGCCATGGTGAAATAAAATGTTGTGAGGGTTGGCCAAATTTTTACGGATCTGGGAATACATATTCTCGAGGATTTTCAGAAAATAGAAGGGAAAACTTAGGGGATTGTTGAATT
Source organism: Picea engelmannii (assembly GCA_009831015.1). Lineage (NCBI taxonomy): Eukaryota > Viridiplantae > Streptophyta > Pinopsida > Pinales > Pinaceae > Picea > Picea engelmannii. Next base: position 90,826 of record ML798283.1, on the reverse strand, counting down.
GAAAATGGGCCAAAAGACGAAAATGACAGGGTTTAAAAATAGAGTACCTACCTTCACAAGTGATGATCCTATTAATTACGATCAGAGGGTTTATTAATTCATCTTTGATCCACTCTTTCGAATACCCTTTGGCTCCAAATACATTTTGGTATTTGGGATTGAACACCCTGTTATAAATTGGACGTGGCAGTTGATGGTGTTTGAACCACCAATCCCCAACCCGTGGAAATTTCATGGTTGAGGCAATGGATTCCTCGGAGATCAAAAATACTAGAGACCCTACACGAGCGAGTCTCCCATTGAACCCGAGAGATAATTGGAGAGAGATTCCATCATCGTGCCCTTGCATACTGGAAAGGAATGGTCCCCAACCCACGCGAAGGAATACTTCTCGACACGCTGCAAATTTTGGAATGACCAGTAGCTTAGTGTTGGAGGAAAATTCATAATGGTTGGGCATGGTTACAGAGCAAGGGTTGAGAAGGAGGCCGAAATCAGGAAGAGGGTGAGCATGATATAGGAAGAAAAGGATGAGTGAAATAGGAAAAGTATGAGAAATTGAGACAGAGTACCCATTTCTTAATGCAATTGTGATGGAAATAGTAGAATCGTGGGCGAATTCGTCATACACGAATGTTATGTGATCATCATTTCACCGAGTTTGAATTTGAATGGTGTGTACTTTGGAGGTAAAAAAAAATCGTGGAATAAATTAGATCAATGTCCAATTCTCCGACTTGGGAATTTGATCATAAAATGCATTTATAATTTTAATTTGATCACAAAATGAAATTTGAAAAATACACCATTTAATTCATCTAATTAATCACTGCAATGGGCGTAAATCAATTCGAGTGATCATACCTGAACGCGATCATGATCATTTATAGTGTATACAATACCTCATTCGATCCTCCATATGGGACTCCATATGGTCCTCTAGATGGCACTCCATCTGGTCCTCTATGTAAGTGAAAACTATCCAATAGTAAACATGCATTCTCCCATAGCACTCAGATTGGATGATTTATGGAAGACATGGTGAATAGGAGAATGGATAGGATGAGCATGAATAATATTATAACATATAGTTTTGATTTTCTTTGTCATCGATATGTAACAATACAATTGAATTGTTCCTCTTTTCATAGGCTTGTAATACATATGGCAGTGAGTTTTTAGCATTTGTTATCGATATGTAACTGTTACAAGGAACAATTAACTATAAGTAGTATTCCATTGCATAAACATAATTAAAAATGCACAACAGGATTATAACACACAAATTTATGTCAACAATATAAAACTTATCATACCAATACAAACGACTGTTGATATCATAGCCGAGGATATTGTAAAAAACAATATGATAGAGTTTTGATAGAGATCCTACTTCCTCTTCTCATGGATTGTAATACAGATGGAAGTTTTCAACATTTTTTCATCTCAGTAAACACCTCCCCCACTCCTAAGTATTGTGACACTTCACAATCAAAGATACATGAAACCAGTCAATTCTCCCAATAGCCTAAGATTTACAGTTTTCCAAGTGTAGAGATAAATTTCACACATTAGTCTGACAAGACGGTTAAAATATGGCCCCACCTATAGGACAAAACATACTATATATAGTTAATAAGAGGTAGGTGAGAGAGTCTTAGGATTTTCTTAAATTTAGTTTTGAATGTCAGATTGATGGAGTTCATTTACCTTTTCTTAAATATGCATACTTGTTTTCAGCTTTTCCTACAAGTAGTGTTGTACATTAGGACAATTTTTAAGATTTAGGAATTTTTTTTATTGTTTGTCATGTCATCACACTCTCTAGATAGAATCCCCCGCTGCTAGAAAGACTGTTTAGTACTTTGACAGGTTTACCTAGTCATACCATAGGACAATACCCACTTCCAGCAGACCTGTTCAATATCCCGACAGGTTAGCCTCTTACACCCTTTTACAACAGAGACTGGTCCACCATTTTTTAAGATTTGTGTATAAATATTGTTTTTTTGCAAGAACATGGGGAGGAAACTCTGAACTTTTATTTTTATTTTGGACTGGGATGGTATTTAAGTTAGAGGATGACTCTTCTTTATGTATTCCTTATAGATTTTCTTGATGTAAGGGATACTTAAGTGGGCATGTCCAATATAAAGATATGGTATAGTCAAGCATTTTTAATGTGTAGTGGATGGTACCAATGGAAAAGAACAGAAAGGTATCTTCATTCCCTACTCACTTTCTTATTTTTTGAAGTTATATTGATGTTTTCGTGGTTAACCGCTAATCATACCTTCTTTCTACTCTTTCATAAAGATACTTTACTCACCTACTCATGGTTCTTTGGGAAATTGTACTAGTAACCTCTAGGTTTGATAATAAAAAGTTTCACTTCCTTATATCCTCTAGTGGTGGAGGTTATGAGCAAATACCATGAAAGATGCCTTGAGAGAAAGGAAGATAGAAATCTTGTAAAAATGGCTAATTTAAAGTAGTTAGTTTCTAAGAATAATAAAAATTCATTATCCAATTAGTTCTTAAGAAGACAACAGATTTTAAATATAGCAACATCTTCTTCCGAAGTAAAATAATTCCCTTTTTGTCTCCTTGGAGTTGTCCACTCATTGTTATATGAACACTTGCAAAAATCTCTAAAATTGTTTATCATAAAATAAAACACACTTTAAAATATTTACATATGTACAATCAAAAATAAAAATGTTTCAAGAACAGGGGGAGGGAGAAGAAACTTCCCCATCCACCAAGGTCAATGCCTTGTCGGCTGACATGACCTATAGAAAATATTCTTTGGAAATGGGTATGTGGTAAAGTTTAAGTCGATGTCCATTCACTACGAAAGAGACATGTCCATCATCAATTGTTTTTATCTTAACAACCCTATTATCATACATGGAAACTACCTCATAAGGACCCAACCATCGAGTAGTAAGTTTACCTTTAAAAGTTTTGAATCGGGAATCAAACAACAAATCCCAATCACCAGGTTGGAATCGTTTCTTTTTAATAAATTTATCATGCAACTTGCTCCTCTGGTTTTGAACTAAAATTGTCCTTTGGATAACATCTTGTCTAATCTCATATAATTCGTTCAATTGTAGGGCTCGTTGTTTTTGTGCCTCTTCTAACTCCAATCCCAATTGTGCAACAATACAAAAATTCCTTACTTGGAATTCAATTGGTAGAAGTACTTGTTTTCCATAAACTAGTTCGTATGGGGTATGTCTAGTGGTGTTTCTCCAGGTGGTTTGATATTCCCACAAAGCCTCTAGAAGTCTATCAACCCAATCTCTATGGTGTAATTGGACAATTTTGGTTAAGATAGTTTCCAATACTTTGCTTGTTGACTCTACTTGGCCATTATCTTTTGGGTGATATGGAGAATACTTACTATGCTTTATCCCATATTTTTTCGTTAATTCCTTCATCAACTTAGAAGTGAATTGTGTACCCTTGTTTGTGACAATATCACGAGGAACACCAAAGCAGGTAAAGATGTATTCATAAATGAACTCAACAATAGATTTTTCAGTATCCCTAAACAAGGATTTTTCCTCTACCCAGATGGTGACATAATCTATGCAAACCATAAGATAATTATTCTTATGAGACATGGGGGAAAATGGTCCTACAAAATCAAGGGCCCATTTCTCAAAAGTCTCTATCATAACTTGGGCATGTAAGGGAATTTCATCAGCTTATTTGGGTCTTCCTATCCTTTGAAAGCTATCACAACTTATCACATATTGGCAACATCCTTAAAGATGCTAGACCAATAGTAACCTGAATGTAAAACCTTATATGCTATACGTTTATTGGGAAAATTTCCACCACATGGTCCATCATCACAACTTCATAGGATTTCTTCCATCTCATCTTCTCGGACACATCTACAAATAATCAAGTCTGGTCTAGTATGAAAAAGGTCATGGCCAACCCAAGAGTAGTTATAACTTTGTGTTATAATTTGACGCTTTTCATGAGGTGACAAATGAGCTGGTAATTTTCTAGTAGGAAAATAATTTTCCATGTCTACAAACCATGGAGTGTTTACTGTTAAAGTTTACGCTATTATTAGGTTACCTTTATATTTACTAGATAACAATAGCATAGATAGGATCACTGAGAGAAACACAATCACAAGATTACACAAGCATTTATCCTGGGAAACCCTCAAGGGGAAGAAAACCCAAAAAAACTTCCTTAATATAGATAGCCAATGCAATGCCAAGATAATGAACCAAACAACACAGAAATTCCTCTCCCAAGGATGTGCCTCTCCCTCTCTCTTCCTTCTTCTGGCAACTGGTAACTGCAACTTCCTTCAATACTTGCGCACTAGATGAGTGATCTGAGTGTGTGTCTAAATGAGGCGATGGCCTCTCTTATTTATTAAATTTTGGCACGTGTGGAAGTGTCTCTTCACTGGCAGAGCCAACTTCTTCTTCTGGGTGGTTATAACCACCTTTAATATATTATGGGGCCGACTTCTTATTTAGCCTATTACAATTAGGATTTGACCAATCCGCAAAAGGGGATTTGGTCAATTACAATGCCTGACATGATCAATCCAAAAAATAGGATTGATCTAATCAATAATAAATATATTTTATATTTATCCACAAAAGGGGATAAGAATATTCTTTGCAGTTACACAATATTTTAACATTTACGAAGATGGAAAATGTCAGACAGTTGGCTTAGGTTGATGGATATTTGGTATGGATTGTTGGTTTTCATTGATGTAAACCATTTGAGAGTGATATTATATATTTATGTCAACCCTTAGTGATTGATGTCAACCCTTGGAGAAAGTCTGGTAGCGAATTCCAGTAGCACAAAGGTTTGGGTAATGGACCCAAGGTCGTTTCATGTATAATGGTATGATTTTTAATATATTTGAAGGTAATACTATTCTATATGGATAGTATATTTCATTCCATTTTCGGTGGTATGTGGAACGTCACATAACTCCTCATGGTTAGAGAGTTATGGCCATGAGAAGTTGGAGAACCCAGGTTTGGGCAATGGACCCAAGTTTGTTTGATGGATAATGGTATGTGTTTTGATATATTTGCAGGTAATAATACTCTATATGGATATTACATGTCATTCCATTTCTGGTGGTATGTGGAACG
>ML798283.1:28104-39336 GCA_009831015.1 Picea engelmannii | reverse complement strand
GCATGCTCTCAACCGACATTCCCTTACCCCTGCACCACATTCCCTCACTCCCAAACCTCATTAACTCCCCTCTCCTCCCATCCTTCTCCCCATTCTCCTACGCTTAACCATTTTTCCTAATTTTTTATTCCCCCAACCACATCATGACGCATGAGACCCTATTCACCCTATGATACTATGACATGTGGCAACCAATTACGCTATGACATGTGGCATCCTATTAGACTATGACATGTGGGATATTACTAGGCATTGACTTGTTGTTGAATAGATTCTTATTGAGTGATGATTAGGCATTGATTAGGCATCAAAATTTCTATTAATTTATGAAATTTCCTAAGTCATGAAACCTATACCAAATTCTCCATAATATCCTTTCTTCCACATGAGGACTATGGAAAAATTTTCATTATAAAAACCAAACTTATAATCTCCACAAGCATGTGGGATTTGGATTTAAAAGGGTGAATTTTAATGAAGGACTAGGATTGATCATGAAAGTGATGAACAAATAGTGAGCAACGAACTTCTGGAGGTCATAACTCAAGATACAAGCGTCGGTTTTGGAAAACATATACCTCGTTGTAAAGGTAATTTGACGAGGAAGATGATGAATCAGGTTTCAATAGGTGAAATTGGTATTAACTCTCTCATAAATGTAAATAATAGTCAACTATGTTTTCATGGTTTGCTGATAAATTTGCTTAGAACCTCAACTTCCTGAGCTTATAACTTGAGATCCAGAACTCCAAATTGCACTCGGGAGGAATCATTGGAAATATGAGATGATGAATATTTCATATGGAATGTTTTCCATGGTTGAAAGATAAAATATATTTTCATAAAATTAAAACACATTCCATTTTTGTTAAAGGCAGTCAACTTGAAAACTTGAAAATAAAGTTTGTTAAATAAACTTTATTAAAGGAACAAGTGGGCCCTACTTGGAGGAATGAATTTCAATGACATAAATTCATTAATTATAATTCAATAAAGTAAAAATTAAAAGTGGTTTACTTCAAAAATAAATTGTGTAAAGTTCTAGAAAGACAAACCCTAACTACTTCAAGAGCATTGAGACCATATTTTAAAAGGGAAAGAGAAGGCACCATCAAAGGGTTGGCAGTCAGAAGTTTCTATAGTGGTGAAGAGTTTGAAAGAATCAAACCTCTATATTTTCAATATTTGGTGGATTGTCCTACTAAAACTTGTCTCTCTACATCTTCTTCTTTTCTATTTCTTTCCATCAAATTTTCCATGAATGTACGGAAAACAAGAACATTTGGGTTTGAGCAGTTCTTTCTTTAGAAATATTCTATCATCTTGTAAAATTTCATTTCCAAAGGAGCATAATATATTCTTGTAAGAAGTAAATTCAATTCATTTCAGTTCATGTAATTGTTATTGAGACTTTGTTGAAACTATTTCAGTTCTCTTGTTCCATACATTATCGAACTTGTAAAATTGGGATATTTTTATAAATTCCTCCTGAAAAGAACTATTTCTGGGTATTACATTATTGATTTCTCAGACTTGAGTTGAAAGCATGTTATTTCAAATGTATTTCTTATCAAAATATTTTTTGAGTAATAATGAATTTATGATTTAAATTTATTTGAAGACCTTCCCATTTCTTCATATTGCAAAAGTTATAGAATATTCCAAGTTCTGTTTATATTACAAGAAATAAAGAATGATAGTTGAAGGGAGGCTCTAAAACCTTATAGACACAAATCTCCATTGACACACTTTATCTTTTATTTTCTTTAAATGATCTGATGTATATTTGTATAACTGTATATAAGGGTTTTAGATTTGTATATACAACCTTTCTTGGAATATATTTAGGGGTTTTATCTTTAGCATTCACCTTTTACATTTATTGTAGAACCATACAAATAATCTTCCAACATTTCATCCAAAGAGGAGTACCACCTCTATAAAAATGCATGGGGATTTATATCCTCACGAGATTTTTGTTTGGATCTTAACCAATATGAACATCAACACTGACCCATCTCGTCAACCGGATGACCCACAGAGGCATGGGACATAGAACCAACCATGCCAACGACATGGGGCCCTAGGTTCAATTTTTGAGGATCTATTGATGGTCTGGGAGCATGCAGAATGATATCATAAAAAGTTCATGAATAAGAATAAATCAAATCCAAGTGTTGGGAACACATGATGGATTTCTCTTCATTATCCACCCCTACCATATAAACATCCTTGACAATGTATGGTAAGAGATATTTCATGAACCACTCCATTAATAGTTGGACCAAAATATTGGTCTTGATCATCCTACGTCACCACCCCCACTCACAAATATGATTAGAAATGTGAGTGGAAATATCTTGAAAAAATGATGTCAAGAGATATGTTCCTATATTGCACCATATGGACAATTGATAATGTGTAAGGAATGCCATCTCCAAGTCATTAAAATTTTTGAAGGAAGCACCTTTTAATTCAATATATCATTTAGTGACACTTCTAGTCAGGGATCTCTGGAAAAGACATAACCTTATGCTATCATCCATCAAGGAGTTGGATGAGCATCGCAAATTATATGTCATTATGTACGTGGACGAGTCTTCTCCCAACTTTCCATCGAATTCTGGTATGTTTGATGGGATCTTATCATGTATGACTGGCCATGAAGGATTATAGGAAAAGGGATAATTTTCCATATGTGACATATCAGGAAAGTCTAACATTGCAAGGAAATGAAATGACATATGATTAAATGAATATTGGGATGAAGATGAATATTCTAAAGTCCTAGATGAACCTTGTGATTCCCCTATGTTTGTTCTTCCATAGGGATGTGATGTTCCAGTAGCATAAGCTCCCCCAAGGGTAGGCATATAACCTAAAGGATAAGGATTCCCAAAACAAGTCCTGGGGAAGAACCCATAGGACCGAACATATGGATAAATGGATTGCCACCCCATTATGCAAAGTTTCCCCTAGGGGGTATGCCCCTAGGGAAATTTTTTCTAACCCACAGGTAATTAAATCCTCCAAACAAATTACTTCCCCATGACTGACTAGAAACATCCCCAAAACCACTAGGAATATTCCACCCAAAAGGAAAACCAACACTTAATAATTTCGATCAACTCATAGGAATGGAGAAGGTGGAAGGAATTACACTCCCCATGTTGAAACCAAGACACAAAGCCCCACAGGAAGGATATCCAAGAATGGGCATCTTAAGTGATGGGATGGTCATGTAAATGCTAAGTATACCAATGGATGGAAAAGAAGATATGATTGGTATTCCCCAAATAGAGGGACTTGTATAAATGAACATAGATAGTGTAGGTCAAATGGTGCTCAAGGATGGAAATGTGGACATCAATGGGATGCCCCTAGTACCACTTGTAGATGGTGTTGATGGCTCATTAATAATGAATAAAACAATTGGGTCCAACATGGTGTGAGGGTCGTTTAACAAAGAAAATGGTTCACTAAATATTTCCCTTACCTAGATAAGTACAGGTGCATTTGGATTACTCAAAGGAGGGTTAAAGTTGGGTGGAGGAATTTTTTCCACTACTTCCACTTCAACAAGACTAGTCTTCGCATACCAAATATGGGACTCCTCGAATTCATGGTCACTTTTCTTGCACCACTTGATAGGTGGTTGTAACTCAGTGATGGGATCAAGTCCTCATAATCAATGGGACTGATGCAATGATTTATCCACTATGAAAATAGTATGTGCAAATCAAGACACAATTCATCTTAAGGTTGACATAGAATCAAACCCAAAGAACACACCCATAACAAAACTAGGAAAATAACAAGAAAATCAATGGCTTAGGGGGACTTCTGAAAACAAACCCTCTAGGGGAAATGAAGTCTCTACAAGATTGGCTAGTGAAGGTATGAGGAGAAGTTATGATGAAATACGTGAAACAACCCTGACTGGTGCAAATACCCTTTATTAAGGTAAGCACCCTCTGGGGAAATGAGACCATAATTAACATATTCCTCGGGTACTAAAAGAACATCCCACCTAAAATCACCTTTGTAGGCCTACCTAGGAGTGGTCACTAAGGATACCACCTCATAATGAATGACCGCGAGAATAGTCATAGGTCCAACCACACGTAAGGGCATGGTAACTCATCCCTAAGCCTTGAAAGTGCTATCTCTTAGATAGATTTGTCACCAATGAAACCCCCATATATGTAGTAATCAAATAGATACCACAAACACCAAAACAAGTAGAGAGGGGTAATATCCCTACTTAACCTAATGTAACCTCATGTTTTTCTCCTATGTTAGAGGGGTTTCTCGAAACAATGGTTGAAAAAAATGAATTTATAATCTCTTTAATGATTGTAGGTTTCATTTGGTGGCCTTGGAGAGTTCACTCTCCAATGTTGTTCTAAGATCCTAAGCCTAGCTAATCTTGGTGTACTAGCAAAGAAAAGATTCTAGTTAATTTTAGATTATGTAATGTTTTCTTATGGTTGTTGTTTATGTCAAAGGGAAATGGATGAAACTTTGATGGTTCTTTTTACTCTTGACCCAACCAAAGAAATGAAAAAATTTCAATGCAATTGTTCAATTCAATGAATTCCAGCTATGTGAAGGAACTATATCTTTTTCTTTGGAAAATTTATAATGCAACCTCTCAAACACCAAGCAACCATGTGCTTATCCAAAATTTGATCAGCTCAATTTTACTCTCTTTGTAATAAATTTTAAAAATTATATAAGAAGAATGAAATTTTGAATTATCATCATCTCATGGAATAACCCTCAGTCTCAACTATTTCATGAATTTTATAGATTCAAAATTTGAGTCTGTATGCCCAAGATATCCATGTTTTTTTCCAACTACCCGATCACCCATAAAAGAGCACTTCCTCCATGTGCAACACAACTAATTCAATATTAGGAATATTTTCATAGTCTCGGGACTACTTTCATATTCCATTCATCTCATATTCTAGTACTTCTCATTACTTCCATTCTCATTTTCATTACTCACCTATATTCTCAAACTTATTTTCTTATTTTTCCTTCATATATCTTTTTACATAGTTTTACATAGTTTATTTTCGCACTTCTATCTTTCCTCATAGGATTCCACACTTCATTTCCCATATTTCCTTCCACTCTAGATCCCCCTCCATACCTCACAAATCCATTTCCCAATCTCCTCACTCTATTATTACTCCACACTCCTTTTCTTCCTTAGATATGATCTTGATTCCCATTTACCCATTATCACTTCACTCATTCCCTTCCCTCCTCACTCCTGAAACACTATACACATCATACTTCCTCACCCCCCTTATCACTCCATACCCCTTACCCCCATGGACCCACAGTACTATGACACTCCTTATCACTCCATACCCATTACCCCCATGACCCCATGATTCCATGACAGTCCTATCATTTCATACCTCTCACCCCTATGGTTCCTCTATACTTATCACTCGCCACACTTTCCCATCCTGCGACCCCTCCTCACTCCCAAACCCACCATGCTTCATCTATCTTCTCATCCTCCAATACTCTCTCTTAGGATAATTTCCTAATCCTTATTCCCTTTTATTGGAAAAATATTAAATCAAGATATGTTTAAATAAATAATATTGATACAAATGACATCCAAGTCATCCTATCACACTAAGACATTTGACATTGACTAGGAAATTTATGGATGTTGACTGTGAAACCAAAATTTTAATTAAGTCGTTAGTTTTACTAAGCACGACCACCATAAGCTCTTATGTTTCACGTGAATAATCTGAGAACCTTTACACTATAAACAATACACATTTCATCCCCCATGGTACATGTGGGACTAAAAGAAGGATGATTTTAGTCAAGAGCTAAGATTGATCCATGAATTAAATAGAGGACTCTTGAGTAACGATCTTTCATAGGTCATAATTCAATATCCAGACATTCGTTTTGGACAAACAACACCTCATTGGAAATTTAATTTGATGAATAATACAATGGAATAGGTTTCAAGGGTTTATGTTTTCCATAGTTCTTCCATAAATCAAAAGAAAAATCAACTCTTGTTTCATGACTTGTTGGTAAATTTGTTTGGAACCTCAACTTCCCGAGGCTATAACTTGAGATCCAGAACTCCAAATTTCACTCAAGAGGACTTGTTGGAAATATGGAATGATGAATATTTCTATTAGAATGGTTTCCATGGATGAGAAGTCACCTATCATACTTATAAAATTAAAACACAGTCTACTTTTTTAAAAGGCAATCAACTTGAAAATTTGGAAATAAAGTTTATTAAATAAATTTTATTAAAGGATTAAGTGGGTACCATTTGGAGGAACAAATTTCAATGAACTAAATTTATTAATGAGTATTCAATGAAGCATTAATTCCAACAAGAAACATGTGGGAACTTGTAGAAGAACAAAAACCCTAACTACTTCAAGAAACAATGGGAGTAGATTTAGAAAAGAGTAGAGAACCATCAAATAAAGTGTTATGATTAAGGTTAGAAGGTTGGATTATGAAAGGTTCATATCATCAATATAGTGTTTTGAGCCATCAACATGCAACCAAGTCTCTGATCAACAAATAAAGATCTCCATTTCTTTTTCTTCTTCTTCTTGTACACTATTTTTGTCAAGGATTTGTGCTTGTATTTATGAACCGAGTATAAGGTTGATCTTCATCTTTAAGTGTCTTTGATTATTTCTTCCAAGAACATTTCTATAAAAGATCATGGAGTATTTTGCATCCATATATGTCACTGATAAATGTAAGCCAATATTGTCTAAATGATTCATGGAGGTTTAGTCCTTGCATGTTGCAAGCTTTGTTTATGGGCATTAGTCAATTGGTTTAATAAAAATGCTTTGTAATATTGAATACCTTTTATAAAACTCCACAGAGGACTACTTCAAGGTATAAATTTAATTATTTCTCAAGCTTTGAAATTATGAACATGTGATTTTTGGAATATGCCCATCAAATTATTTTCAGTTTTGAATGCATAACTCATTTAAAGTTCTCTGAAATGATCAACACCATTTCATTATTTTTCTTGTGAGAAGATATGGTTGCATATTCTGTTTACATGCATTTTAGAGGGTCGTAATAATGAAGTTGAGGATGTATTTATTTTGATATTGAAGTTGTTCTTCATATTTTTATTATCAGGAAGTTGCTTGATCCATTTCCAAGAAAATATTCCATTTAAAGAGAAATCTGGTTATTAAGAACCATTTTATACATAAACTAACACAGTAAATATTTTGGGTTTTTTGTTTAACATTCTCCCATATGGAAGTCCAATCCAAGAACACCAAGTTACATCTTTTGGATAATTACAGAAGAGTACCACCTCAATAATAATGCATGGGGATTTTATCCTCAGGAGGTTGTTGTTGGGATTTTGACCAATCTAAACATCAAAACCATGCAAGAAAAATCACAACCAAAATTGCAACCATATCTCAAACTAAACACTTCAACAATGCAGTTTGTCTTCAATGCTCAAAATGTTTTTATGCAAGCAAATTTGTTTGTCTTTTTCTCTTTTTGAAATGCAAACTTTCTCTATGCTAAGAAAACAATGATGCAAATCAAAACCAAAAAATATTAAGAAAAGGGTAGTGTGATATTGGTATTGATTCCCCTCGTCACATTCCAATGTCTATACGAGATCTAAACCCAAAACTCAAAATGAAAGTGGATCTAGCAATGAAAAAAAATTGCAAGAGGGAAAAAAAACCAAATGCAATCCAATGTGGGACACTACCAGACATGATCAGATTGTTTGGGTGCACAACCCAAATCCAATGGATCACTAAACAACAAAAAAATGCACACAAGCAATCCAAACAAGCCATACAAACACACTTTAAATATATATTGAAGACCAAAGGTGTGACATCAATGACTTAAACAGGGATAAGATCTAGGAACACATACCAATCATATATCTATGAGATCAGGAACTTCTAGTTATGACCAAAGAAATATGAAAAACTTGCAATTTTAAAATCCTACAGAGGGTGTTGTGGGTCATATAGCCTGCAACAAGAAATTAACTGTATGGTGTCATTGGTCACTAGTATTCCAACAAGTGACACTGTCGCTCTATCTCTAACAGAAGACAAGCGACACGGAATAAAAATTTTGAAAAATAAAAATATTTGTCTCAGATTTTCAAGATATGAGAGATATACTCTTTGAGGGAGTGTTAGGGAAGATAAGAAAACTCATAAACAAAGAACATAGGTGAATAGGAAAGGGAAAACTGAACTAGAAAAGAACCAAATATTCTTCCCCAATGAAGTTTCCAATTTTGTTACAAAGAAAATATCACCAATGGACTGACAAGATATCCCTCTATGGATCCTAGACAGACAATAGGATAGACTTCTAATGGTTTCCTCTAGATTCAAGTAAATTTGTTTCCTTTTAATTAATAAGGGTGATGAACATACCTTTCAAGTGATGGTTGTTCTCGCGTGTCCAGCTGATGCATCTCTCGAGATCCAACTCCAGCTCCTGCAATCTTATTCATTCACATAAGGAGACAAACAACTACCGATCTATTATTATTTTAGTGTTAGGAAATTCAAACTTACTAGATCTATGATAATCTATTCAATATGAGACCAAATCAAAACATTTTCAAATGGAATACAAAAATTCATGGGGGGAACCAATGATCTATTAATTGAACTGAAATAAGTACATCAATATCATTTACCTCAAGTTGTAGATGCACTCCTCCTTGCGCCTTGCTCCTTGCTCCTCCTCAGCTTATTCAACCAAGTTAGGCAACCTAACTACAATTGATGTATATGGAGAAGCACATATGAATTTTGGCATCATATATCTGTAAATTATTTTACCTCCCTCATGCTCAATATTAACCTTCCTTTTATAGATTCTTGGAAGAGGCTTGGGAGAGCTTCTATATATTCTAAAGACCAATGGAGACTCAAATGTCATGAGTTCCAAGGCTCATGTCACAACGAACCAAATCATCCCTCGCTCATCTCTTCGAAACTTTGATAATCTAGAAGGTCTGAGATGGTCTCTCTTGTTTTAGAGTAATGACAAGCGACATGTCGGTAGTTGTCCTATATATGACCAACAAAACCCTTCAAATGTTTTATGAAACTTGTGCTAAATTGTGTTTTGGCTTGCATCTTTTGTTGTATTCTTCCTAATAATGTAAGATGGAAATTAAGGATATAAAAAGAATAAACACTAGTTCACATTAATTTTTTAAATTAATAAAATTATATAAATAAAATAATGTCGTATTATAAAATTTTGTTATATTAAATGAATATTTTTAATATATTAAACACCATTTCACGTTTAATTTTTAAAATTAATAAAAATTATATAAATAAAACAACAACATATTATAATATTTTTAATACAGTAAATACCATTTCACATTAATTTTTTAAATGGATTATTGAATAAATGACTTAAAAAAATCATCATTTTCGAAAATTGTTTAATCTAAAAAAAAACTCTCATCTTTGATTTTTGCATATATATTTTATTTAGAAAACATATCAACAATCACCATAGTATGTATGCATATATAACAATTTCCAATAAATTTAATAATCTCTGCACATTATAACAAGTGTTGCATGGCAGCGAAGTCCCTGCCGGGTTGATTTGGGGATAAATGCAAAGGAACAAGGAAAAAGTAGCAGGGGCAGATGGAAATTGTAGTGCAAATGTGGCAAGCAGTATGAAGGACAAGTGGTAATCATGTAAGAAATGACATATTGTTTATATGTGTGAGTAGAAAAAAAGTATTAAACACAATTTTATGACATTTATATCAAAAAATAATAAGCATGTTACATATTGCTGGAAATTTAATATATATATAAATTTAAATGAGTGATTAATCTCAAATTTAATTTTTAAAATGACCTATTCTTGGAAATATATATATATATATATATATATGCATTTAATTTAAAAAATGACCAAGCAGAAAAAGATATGCATCAAGAAAAAAGAGAATTGAAATAATCTAGGAGCACATAAATATAAAATGAGACAAAAAAACAGTTTTATTTGGAATACATCAAAAAATAATAGTTTGTTACATATTCCTCGAAATTTAAATGCATTTGTCATATAGACTGGGATTAGGGCTCCCACGGACCATAAGAGAAAATATGTACAAGAAATAGGACTATGGAAAGAAGAACTTGGAGACGATAGACTATAATACATGAAAAGTAGAAATGGGAAGATATCAGTCTTTGGGTAGAGATTTCTATTCAGAGAAGGTGGAATAACTGAATTGATATATATATATATATATATATATATGTCAAATATGATATCTCAAATTTAAATGAGTGATTTATCTTGTTAGTCTCTAATTTTGCTTTTGATTTAGTCAGAAACTCTAATCCTAAACCCTCCCTACCTGCACTTCATTGTTTGCTTTCATTTTATTTTAATCTTTGTTTTCAGTTTGTTATGTTTCACTTTTTTAGATTTTTGAATAATTTCCTTAAGTTTGGGGAGTTAAGACATGGTTTTACAAGATGTGTCACTTCATATGCCTATTTGAATCTTGCAAATTCAAAATTCTGCCAAGTTATTAATAGTGCTACTGGAATAACATTATTCTTGTAGCGTTAATATAATCATGCCATGCTAAGCGCCAACCACCATGATTTTGTTATGACTACATAAATCATGGACTGATAATCCACATGTTTCACACGATATCTATTGAATCATTATATAGTTCACACCGTTACATGATGGGATCATTCTGTACCTACAAAGACCCTTTTCAAATCAATAAATTTCCAAACATCATTATATGATCCTGTCACTCGTCGTTCTAATTTGTTGAATTATAAGCGCAGGTATTTTCTAGAAGAAACTGTTATATTCTAACAGTTGTAGGTTGTAAGTTCAAATTTCGAACAGTGTCAAGTTGTAGCATCATGTTATTAATATGGAACAGAAGAAAAGTGGGTAAATTATTAGGTTGGAACCTGAGGGTACCGAGCTTCTTGATGCATACCCACAGATGCCACAAAGGTTCAAGGATGTTGGCTGGTTTGATTTCTTTACCACTTTCAAAGGGCATGATGAACAACTTGTAGATTGGAAATTGGAGGAGAACAATGGTGGAAAAAGGATCACGTAGTCATGGAGTTTGTCAACCAATTATTTCTTCCAGATAAGCAAAACCCATAT
>ML798282.1:413655-437874 GCA_009831015.1 Picea engelmannii | reverse complement strand
AAGGGGATAGAAGTGTAGGGGGTAGGGGGGTCGGGGATCCAAAGAGGGATAAGGTGAGGAGGGCATGGTCTATGTGGGGGTATGGCATTGTATTTAGGGAAAAGGGTATGAAATAAGGCTTTTGGGGAGTGGTGAAGGGCCACACAAAGTTCACGTCTCCTCAAAGAGAGGAACACTCACTTCTTATGGTAGAGGAGACATCAGTAGGTTTTTTGAAGAAGAGAGGAGGATTAGGGGTCATTAGTGAGGGTGAAGTGGGGATGCTTATGGAGGGTTTTGCATTCCTCATTGAAGCAATGGTTTATGGGGAAGGAGCCAGGGGTGGGATTCTGGGTGTGTTGTTGAGTGGAGTGGGGGTAGGAATCAAGGGATGCTTCCTCTAAGGCCCTGGAAAATGTCTCATACTTGGAAATGACTGTGTCTAGTGACATGAATAAAGATATGGGGGGTAGAAAATCCTTAAGTCAGGTGGTGTAGGAGTCAATGTATTCTCCATCAAAGGGGAAAGAAGTGCAGGGGGGTGGAGGATCCAGAGAGGGAAAAGGTGATGAGGGAACGATTTTCCAAAATGAGTGGAGATATAGAGAGATGTTTTATATGTGGGAGGAGGTTGGCCAAGATGTATTCCCTCACATCCCCCCCCCCCTCATTGTGGGGGAAGCAAGTTAAGGCCCCCTGATTAAGGGTAGTAGGGGAGGCCATTTAGGATCAAAAAAATGTGGGATTCACCAAACTGTAAGAGGTGTCTCCCATATACTGTGAGGGCATCAACCATGTGGTCAGAACCCTTGTGGAGGTCCACAAACTATGGTTCTATCTCCTGGAGGCAAAGTGCATCCTCAACTTTGTTATGTAGGGACACCTACAAATTTATGGTGCAAACATTGAAGTCCCCTAGAAGAATTACCTCACTAAGAGGAAAGGGAGAAGTCGGTGTAAAGGTCGAGGAAAGGGTCCCCCTTGGGCTCCCTATGAAGTGAAAAGGGTGATGAGGTTGGGGGAAATAACATACCATGATGTAACTGTCTTGAGGTAAGGGGGCACTGATAAATCTGAAGCCATAAGTGTTATAGCAAGATTTGCCTCACCCTTCAGATCCCACCATAGTAGCCCGACTCTAGAGGGAGTCATGCATGAGACATGTGACCCCACCTAAGCTTCTGACACTGTTGGATTGTGTTTCCTATTGGTAGGACCATGCCCAATGGTACCCATGGATTTGAGGTGGTGTCTGCATGGGGATTGTGTGGGTCTTTGTGAGGAAAATAAAGTCATGAGACCCAACTGCATCACGAAGTGTGCTTAGTTAAGACCGAAATGCTCCATTACAATTCCAAAAGCCAATGAAGATGGAGAATAAAGCCCCCCTAACCTATCCCCCACCTAGACGTACCCATCATTTAGACCATGGGTTGGAATGTCTAGGAGGGGGGGAGTCTCGAATGACATCTTTGAGATCTTAGATAACAACCCACTTCTCTTCTTTCTTCGTTGTTGTGTCTTGATCCCTAGATTGCTTGAGCTCCACCTGTTGGGCCCTAATGAGGTCAGTGTCAAGGAAGATCCTATATGGGAGGGAAGTCAATCTTCTCTTTGCTCAAAGGGCTATGATATGGTCTCCTGGTGTTCAAAAATGGAGGAAAAGTGTGGAGTTGGTGCCCATCCAAGCTTGCTCGATACTGATGCCCTTCAGGTCCAATGTGTTGTGAAGGAAATAAGTGCATATTTGTAGGGGGGGAATTGAGGACACCTTTGGTCTAGGTATCAAAAGAAAAAATCAAGGGATCCTCTTGCCACTCTGTAGAGATAATGGAGCCTCCCCCTGTTCTCATAGTATATAGGCCAACAAAAGATCATGTCCTCTTTTGAATCAATAATCTATATGTGACAAACTTGACAAATCCTCTCTGATCTTAGAATGTGATGATCAATCTCAATTAGAATCCAATATGGGCAAACTTTGCATTGTCCTAAATGAATATTGAAGCTAGGCATCTATTCCTTCTGAGTATACTAATGTCTAATAATATGCCACCATCCCTCATCTGCGTGAAGTGTTGAAAGTATAAAACCATTTTAGGACCAAAGTCCTTGGGGGAAGAAATCCATGTGATTTGTATGTATTGTTTGTAAATGTCCTCTCTCATTGCCTTGTTCACCTCCTGGAGGTGACTAGGAGCATCAAGAGAATACTTGTGAGGGGGAAGGTGATCAATAAAAGTGGAAATAGATTGGAGGAGAAAAAATGCCTCAAAGAATGAACATGTAGGAAGTAATCTAGGTGACTTGTATGTACTGTTTGCTCACCTCCTCCTTGGAGAGTGGGAGGTGAGTAGGAGCATCAAGGGAGTACTTGAAAGGGAGGAGGTGACTAGGAACATCAATATAGTACTTGAAAGGGGGGAGGTGATCAATAAAAATGCCAATAGACTAGAGGAGAAAAAATGCCTCAAAGAATGATCATTATCATTGTACAAGGGGGAGGGATGCAGAAGAAAAAAAAAATCTTTTTATGAGAAAAGTGCCAAGGAAGGGTATTGCTCTTGTCTTTAAGTTATGTCCCCTAGTGATCATGTCCTGTGAAGAAAGGAGCCCAATCTAAAAATAGTCTCGAGGTGTATATGATGTGCATTGAACTTGGATTGAATGATGTCTTATGGAACTATTCACTTAAAAGGATTCATGCACTACCGCATGAGCATTTAGACTCTCAATGTTGGCCTAGTCATGTGGAAGAAGGCTTGGTCCCAAGGCCTCGAAGCAATATTGTACTATGGGCTTGATAATTTCATAAAAAACGTGTAATTTGGTAGAAATATCTTGAAAAAATGTACCAGAAGGATGAAAACATTGTTTCTCAACCATTGAAACTGAAAGGGATCCATAACATTTTCTCATCTTGAGAAAGAAACATTGTCTCCAACTGAACCTCAAACACAAGTATGTATATGAGATGGTGACCTCAATCTCACCACATTTAAAGAAAAAGTGATAGTTCACTAAGGATACCTTGGAGTAATTGAAAACCATAACCTTAGTTTTACTAAGGTTCACTGTCAAATGTCAAAGGTCACAAAAATCGTCTAAGGCATTGATATGTCTTTATAGTCCCTCATGGTCAACATTGTCGCTTTCTATGAAAACTCACCTATCCCTTAGCCTTAAGTTTTCACCTCTCTAGGTGACTAGATAAATGTTAAGAATAGTGGCATAGAGTTTGGCGAAGGTATGCCCAATCATGATGGTCTTGTAGTTATTAGGGTCTAAAGCATCACTTGAATTGGGAATGGAGTGGATAATATGTTGAGACCGTGAAGAAGGGAAATCCATGCAAACAATACAGTTAACAAGATCAACAATGTGAAGAAAGGGATGAATTCCATGTTTCAAAAATTCAGTTTGGTTCTCATCAGTGGTTTTGTTGGCATTGAGGGTTTAGATTGTTCCACTGATATCACTAGGTGAAAAAAGGTGGTAGGAAGGAGGGGAGTGGATAATGGTAGGAGATTGACCCAGGACATCATAAAGCGAAGTGGCATGCTAGAACAAGGTGTTTGGATCAATATCGAAGATAGGTTTGGATTTCCTAGGAAGGAGACTATGTTAGAAAGATCCTGAGATTGACAGAGAGCCAATAGAAGCTCATGTCTCCTCCTTCTATCCCTTCTATGAGGAAAGAGTATAGATGCCTCCTTTGTTGTAAGAAGTGTATTTTTTTGTCCACGAGGAGACATGATATCCTATTGACTCTCTGCGACTCCCCCGAAGCTTTCTAACATACTCTCCTTCCTAGGAAACCCAAACCTCTCTTCTATATGATCCAAACACCTTGTTCCAGCATGCCACTTTGCTTTATGATGTTTTGGGCCAATCTCCTACATTAACAAGTCCCCTCCTTCCTAACTCATTTTTTCACCTAGTGCTATTAGTGAACACTTTGAACCTTTATCTCCAACAAAACCACCAATTAGGAGGCATCTATACTCTTTCCTCGTGGAGGGGATAGAGGAGGACCATCGAGAAGGACAAATTAGATATGATTATGCAACAATTTACATTCCTCGTCATACAAACTGTTACCCCCCCCCATGCCTAGGGGCAACTGGAGGAGATCATGTCTCATGGCCTATAGTGAAGACAATGATCCCATTGATGATGATGATAAACATGTCCATCCATGGAAGCCCAACAACTCCCCTTAGATTACCTGTTCTATTTTGTTCAGCCAAGCTCATCACATCCAGTCAACTCAGTGTATGGGAGATGGTAAGCTAGCGTCACCATGAGGTATGTTAGTCCTTCTTTCATACAAAGTGTTGTGCTTAATATATAAGGAATGTGAATGAGGATCATTGGTTGAAGTTGGATAATGGATCATAAGCTCAATAAGTTATGTTTAGGAGATGGTAAGATAGCGTCACCATGAGGTGCGTTAGTCCTTCTTTCATACAAAGTGTTGTCCTTAATATACAAGGCATGCAAATGAGGATCATTGGCTAAAGTTGGATAATGGATCATAAGATCAATAAGTTATGTTTGTTTCCTTGTTTCACCTTGGTGGCCAACATCTATGCCCTAGGCTTGTGTTGTCACCCCCAAGAAAATGGGTACTACTGTGGGGCCCTCACAAGGATAATGTTCTTTTTCCCTGCCATACTTAACACTTACCATCCCGGAGCATGTCACAGTGTACTAAACTTCGGTAATGGGTCATGGTTCATTCTCTCATGAGAAGAAGGAATAAAGACCCAGAGGTTGATTGCAACTACTAGCAAAAGAAGAATAAAGAAAGAAAATAGAAAAGGACTCTCAAAATCCAGTCCATATTTGAGCTCTACCCTTTTCATGTTCACCCCAATCCCAAGTAGTGATGCTATAGCTTGAAATAATGTAGCGCTTATAAAGTGGTAATTCAAGAGAAAGCACACCCTCCACAAAGACACTCATAGAAGTGGATTCAATGACACCATAAGACATGAAGTAACCCCAACACGTACCACTATCACACTTACTCTTGAAGGGATCTTTTCTTTTGCCGTTTCCCTTGGGACATATCCCTCTACTTAAGGGGATACTTAAGGTGAACTGTTTACGTGGCTTATATATTAAGTAACAACTTACTTTGTAGATCTAAGTATTGGTATATCTTATGAACATTGGCTTTACTTGATTCCATACTTTGTTTTTATTTGGATTCCCCTGACATGGTACTTTGAAGGACGCCCCAAGATTTCACCCAGGACATTGTTCCTTTATTGTAGGATATAGCACGTGTGATGCAGAGAATTGAGTCACCGAGTGGCTTGACACACTTACATATTGGCTCTCACATCTTTTGGACCTTGGATGATGGACAAATGGTCTTATATATGCTAGATATTGTCATGGTGGCACGGAGATGGGTAGGAAGCCCACACCCTAGGCTCTACAACCCAGAGACTATCATGCATTGGATGGGGGGCATTGCACTGGGAGATGGATGGAGGACATACAGAGATGCCATACAGTCGTCACCTCCTTGTACGCCATCGTTTACACCTTGGACATTGGGCATTTGGATGATGATGTTGTTAACACTCCAAGAAACTCTTTGTGGTTGTGGGTCAAAGATGCTTGGTAACTTAAGGTAAACTTGTTTTTGTGTTTTTGTATGTGTGGATCAATGGGATAACTCAATTACAGTATGGCATTTAGACAGTAAAAATGAAAATCAAATAAACTAGTGCTCTCAAGGATTAATGATCAGATGACAACTTTCAGTGGGTGAGAAAACAATGTTTATAAACCGAATACAAAGTGTAGGGTTTAATAAACAATGATAAACAACTTAATATCAAGTTATGAGCTAACCAATGAGATAACAATCATTTTGTAGCTAAAACAACTTAATAAAAAGTACAGACGGAAAATGAGAATCTGACATCAATAGAGAGAGAAAACTGTGATTTTTATTATCATAGTAAAAGTCTGTTTACAACATAATATAGTCCTCTATCCAGAATCGAACCCCTTTCATGTCAAAAAGACAGGCATTTATAACCTTTACAACAAGTCTCAGATGCTGGAAAACTGGATCTGGATTTCTAAATATAGAAAGCAAAAAACTAGCTGGATACAATAGGATAATAAAGAACTAATTCTTAGGAATCGAACTGTCTTCATAGTTGGTCTTTGACATCTGGTCTTCATCATTTCTATGTCCCTGATGTGTCGTGGAGGAAAAGACACATGTCTTCAATGGCTGGAAATCTTTCAACAATTGTGAACAAATCTTTAGTTGACCAATTAAGCATTCACCTCCAAAATCTTCACGAATCTTTGAAACTGAATATTTCTTGATTTGGTGATTAATCTTTTGATACTCTCTTCTCCTTTAAATCACTCCAAAATCACTCTATCCGAGCTCAACTCTTCAAAATTCTCATTCTGCAGTTTCACCAACTATTTCGCCTTAGGATTTGCTAATTCACTGATGAAAGCTCTGCTTTTCAACATCTATTTTTTTATAATTTCGCCTTCTGTGCTGGTGAATGCTCTGTTTTGATAAAAAAGGAAACCTTTCATATTCAAAACCATGGTTCCATAAAAAATCAGTGTTCATTTGATTGCTCTCTCTGCAAATTTATAGCAACCTGGGCCAACACCTGTAAATATGGGTGTGTGTTAATTTTTTCCTTCAATTTTTCGATTTTCCTCTTCAGGCACTTAGCTAACCACCATAAGCTATTATAATCCTTTGTGATCTTTTTCTTTTTCTTCTTTTCTTTAATGCTTTCACATGCTAGCTTCTCAAAAGCTGCATTTGTCTTTGCAAAATTCTCTGATAAAGCTTTATATCTTTCCTTTATCACCCTTTCCAGAACCTCCTGCTGTGCTATTACCTCTTTCAATTCCTTAATCTTTTGTGATTTCTTTGATTTCTTATTTCTTGAGGTTTCACCTTCATCTTTGGGAGTAAAATCTTCACAATCCTATGCAGCTTCCATGGAGTGTTCTGGACTTTTGATGGCTGGACTTTCATCTTCCTTTTCTGGTTCTGTGTCTGAATCTGTGTATGGAAGATTTAGAGCATTTGTCTTTTTCACTGTGGATTGATCTGAGTTTATTTCAAAATCTAGTTTCTTTTTAGCTTTCTTGGGCTTTATGCTAGAATTTTTTTCTTCTGGTGGCTTTGGGAGAGCTCTCCTCCTCCTTGAGATACTCTGAGGAGTTGACTGCTTCTTGCCTGCTTTCTTCTTCTCATTTATAGGCTGAGTTTGGGTCTCAAAACCTTCCCAGAAGAGAAAGTGTTGCCAAGTTCTTTCTCTTCGTTTCAATTCTTCCAAGATGATCATTTTGATCAGGCCATAATGACAAAGGGCATTTTTTATGCTAAAAGGTTCAGCTCTGATCTTATTACACACCTTGGTTAGACTCTTATGAAGAAAGAAAGACAAATTTAGAAGGACCTTCCCTGTGAAGTGATCTAGGAGTCTAAAATGATATAACATTAACTTGTCATACCTGCCCTCTAAGGTTAAGTATAATTGAATGCCTTTGAACAGATCTTGCCATTCATCTTCAAGGTAAGAAACAAGGATGCTTTTCTTCCAGGTTATGCTTCGGAATTCTGTCTTGAGGTATACCCTAAAATCCAAATTCTTGGTCACTGTTGTTTTAAACCAACTTTGGCCTTTTCTGGGTAAGCCAGTTGCTGAAGCGATGGCAGCTTCATCAACTATCAGGTCCAAAGAGACCACTGTAGATTTCTTTCCATCGTATGACTTTGCAAAAATATTTGTTGTTTCCTGGTGATAACCTTCCTGTAACCTTTCCACATATGTCATACAACATGCATCTGAGAATCGCTTCTGCACCTCTGGATAAGACTGCAAAAAGGATAAATTATCTAACTCTTTCCTCAGAAGTATCCCTCCTTGCTTCCTCGCCATCTACAACTTAATCATCGGTTGATTTGCACACAGTTGACACAATAATCTTCTTAATAAGGAAAAGGCTGACACTGGTGAAAATGAGCCTGTTTTGTCAATGAAAATATGAAACCTCATAATAGAAATTTTGAACACCTCGAGTTCAAAATAATAAATGGTGATTTGATTTGATGTCGTCGGATGGATGGTACTTTATCCTCTGTCTCCAATGATGATTAAGAGTTCGTCACCTCAAACCCTCCTCTTGTTGCCGCACAAAATACATGAGCACAATCTGTCATGATGTCCTGCTAGAATGTGATGAAACAGTGTCATCATTCATTTTCTTCCATTATCTTGCCATGATGATTGTATGACGTGTGTCCAACGTGTCCTTTTTGGGTTTCTGGAGTCATTGGAGAAAAAACCATGTTAGCGCTTTCAGTCAATTTGTTAACTTCAAAACCTACAAAATGGAACAAATTGACTGATTCATTTTGGGAGATAACATTTGGCTCCAGCTGGGATGGATACCTCCCTGTGAGGTTACCAAGAACCTCCTTGTTGTTGTTTTAGGACAACAAGCAAGTCTGAAATTTCTTCCAAGAATTATGCCTTCAAACTGATGGTTAAGTGCTCTTTTAAGGTGCCCTTGCAAGTGGTTTTAGAATTGATGTTAGCACATAAAAATACCATAAAACAAATAACACTCCTCTAGGATCTTTACAAGCTCCTAATGCTGATATACAACTAAGCATACATGAAAAATCAACAAGTGTAATTTTTGGTCAACATGACTGTGGACAAAACCCCCTTAGGGAAAACTAGTTTGATATATATATATATACACACACACACTTCATATATATATATATATATATATATACACACACACTTCATATATATATATATATATATATGAAGTGTATATGAAGTGTATATATATATATATACACACTTCATATATATATATAAAGTGTATCAAGCATGGAATACAACAAGGAAGTAAATGGAATGGAACCTGTACACTTTGCAAGCTCCTCTGAAGCTATGCAAGAAAGATCCTTGAAGAATGCACCCAAGAAGTGCGCCCTTCCCCTTCCTTGACCAAGATTGATGAACTAGTGCACCCTTGACCTTCCTTTGGTTGTTTGAGAAACCCTTGCATGAAAATATCCCTTTGAATGCTATCTCAAACCTCCACCAAACAGATCTGCTCTAGCCTCACTCCAACATGTGCCTGCAAGCTTGCGCCCTCTCTCCTCAAGTGCACCCTCCACCAAGCAATAGCACACACTAGCAAATAATGGATCCTCAATCCTCCTTGCACCCTCCATGAATGAATGCACCCAAGCTAGCTCCAACCAATGCTTCCATTCACATCTCCTTTCTCTTCTCCAAACTCTCCAAGTGAACAAAAAAAAAATGAATGTCTCTCTTGCCCCTTGCGCCCTTTTTTATCCATCCTTATCCAAACCTAGAGATTGATGGCCAATATCATATCTTGCCATCTCTAATAAATGGGTGAGATATTCTCACAAGCATATCACTTAGAAACCCACTTTTGGTTAAGTTTCCTAAGTTTTCCTCATGTCCCTTAATTCATCCACACAGTGTTTTGCCTTAAGTGACAAAATTTCACTTTTGACTTAAATCTCCTAAGTCAAAGTGAAATTAGAACATAAAGGTAAAGTACAAGGGTCTAATCATTTCCCTCTTGGGGTTAGAGAGACACAACCACAAGGGGACCACTTCCCAAGGTACCCCAAAACTCAACACTCCCTCTTACTGAGGAATTTAGTGTTTCTCACCAAGATCATCTTGTCTCTGAAGTAGACATGCTTTCCCCTTGGCAAGGCCTTGGTGAGAATGTATGCCACCTGCTCATCGGTTGGAATATAATGACGCTGAAATGCCCCATGCTAAACCCAATATCTTATGAAATGATATCAGATCTCAATATGCTTCAAACTATCATGAAATACTAGATTCTCAGAGAGTTTGATACAACTTTGATTATCACAACGAATGACTGTCAAAGATAACTCCTGACCAATTAAACCAACCGGAAACTTACGAAGCCAAATGGCCTCACAACTAGCCTGGCTGGAGGCCATGTGCTCTGCCTCGACTGAACTCAAATCTACTAACTTCTGTTTTCGGCTAAACCAGGAAACAAGTCCCGTCCCCAACCCAAAACAACACCCTGAGGTGCTCTTCTTGTCAATGGCACATCTTGCTGAGTTTGAGTCTGAGTCTATGTAGCCAATCAAACTCACTTCATCTCCTTTGACATAGTCAAGACCAAAATCCATTGATCTTGCAATGTACCTCAAACCATGCTTTGCCCCAATCCATGATTTTCCCCAATCCAGTGAACACTCCTCGGATCCACCATGTACCGGTTGAGAGTGTTCATGGAAAAATAAATATCTGGTCTAGTGTTGACCAGATACATCAATGACCCGATCAACTTCCTGTATCCTGTATCATCCACCAACCTGAAATCTGAAGCACTAAGATTCTTCCATTTGGTGACCATGGGTGTAGACATGGGCCTAGAGTACTCCATCTGAAACCTACTCAAGATGTCTGCAACATACTTCCCCTGTCTTAGGAAGATATGACCCTCCTCCTTCCAAACCTCCATGCCCAAGAAATAGTGCATCAATTTGATGTTTGTCATATCAAACTCTGATGCAAGACTCATCTTGCACTCAACTATGGGATGATCTGCTCCCATGATGAAAAATTCATCCACATACAGTATGAGAATAAGCGTATCCTCACCTCGAATGATATAGTAGAGGTTAGGATCTTCCTCTCTCTTCTAAAACCCCATCTGAAGAAAATAAACATCTATCTGTGAATACCAAGCCCGGGGAGTTCGCTTCAGACCATACACTGCCTTTCTCAAAAGGCACACATGAGAATCTCTCTCCAACACCTCAAACCCCTACAACTGCTCTATGTACACCTCCTCCTCAATAAATCCATTCAGAAATGTGTTCTTTACATCCATCTGATGTATCCTCCAACCCATCTCTACTGATATGGAAATAATGCTCCGAATAGAAGTTTATATCACAACTGGTGCGAACGTCTCATCATATTTGAATCCCTCTATATGAGAGAATCCTCTTGCCACAAACTGGGCCTTGTGTTTCTCTATGCTGCCATCTGCAACATACTTGGTCTTATACAACCATATGGAAGTCACAACCGACTTCCTCACTAGCCTTAGAACCACCTCCCATACATCATTGCGTATAATGGAGTCATACTCCTCCAACATGGCCTCTCTCCAAACCTGCTGGTCAACTTCCTATGAAAATGTTGTGGGCTCTAAATCTATGATGCTCATCACCATCGCCAAGTAGGACCCAAGCCTCTTTGGTGCTTTTCTCTCTCTGAACAATCTCTTGGGCTCTCCAAAATTATCCTCGGCTTCCTTCAGGGTCTCCTGAAACCATCTCGGTTTCCTCTTCGCTATGGTAACCAAAGGAGAAGTGACATATCCATGCCCAAGAGTCTCGACCTCAGATCTAATCCCAACACTTTGAGATCCTGAAGCCTCTGCACCCTCTGCCTGAATACTCTGCAACTTTGATCCTGAAGCTGTGTGAGGTGACCCTGTCACCCTTGAAATTAGTGCACTAAATACCTAAGGTATTTCCCCCTATGATACATCAATCCAAATCTCCGAGACCTCCTCAACTCTATCTCTAGACTCGAGAGACCTCCTTAAAGATCTACCCTCTTGAAATATGACATATCTGCTCACCACCACTTTTCGCTATGATGGAATGTAGATCCAATAGGCCTTTGAGACCTCTAAGTATCCAACTAAGATCCCTTGCTGGGATGTGGGATCTTGGTTTGTCCTCTTCTCTGAGGGAATATGAGAGTATGCAAATTATCCAAAAATATGAATATGCTCAACATCGTGCCTGTTATCGTACAATCTGTACTTGCCTAAATCCCAAAGCCAGTAGATACAAGATTGGTGTAAAAGTGGTGACCTTTCACTGTCACCTTAATAGAAAACCCCTTTCTATTTAGGAGTATATCAATGTACCCCAGGGGAGACATCCCTAGTGACCTGAGGGTTTGAGAAGGCTAAGGAAAGAAATTTCCCCTCTCTCACAAGTCACTCAATTTCAAAGGTTATTTGTGTCTTATAGAGATGAAGCAAAAGAGTAATATTGTGTACTTGCCTAGAACAAGACAACAAAATAGAAAAAGGGGACTTTCCAAGTACCAAAATGATGTTAATGATTCATAAGACAATGAACTCTTTAAAAATAGAATAACTGATATAAAATTGCAACAGTACAATAGTTTACAACAACAATGATAAGTTTGTAACAACCACAATAACTATGCTTCAAAATTCTTGAGAAAAGACTAGAAATAATAGCTTTAACTAGGCAAATTGATATTAGATAGTCACAAGTGGATTTGGAAATGTCTAGCTAGCATAACATATCACTTTTAAGGTCAGTTTGTTGTTGTTAGATGGATGTAGAAATATTTTGCAACAACGAGAAGTTAGTTAGTGAATTAGCCTAGTCTAAAGTTAGTAAAAGTTAGTAAATGTTCCAAGGAAGATAATTTGAAAGTTTTTTTATCAATCAATCATTTGTAGTGAGTAGACTAGTGCCTTTCTAGGGCAATGGAGTCAATGATAGCAGCAAAAAAAATTAGGGAGAAAAAAATGATAATACTTGGTCAAAGGAGATGGAAAAGATGAGAGAGGTGTCAATAACCCAAGGCCTCAAACATCCAAGTCCTAGAGAGATAATTGCTAGAAAGTAAGGAAACTTAGGCCCTTGTGATTTCTCTTTCCTTAGACAATTTGAAACAAAATATGAAATAGGAAATGTAAGTAGGGTTACTAGAGTGCTACAATGGTAGGGCTCTAGTATCTACTTCTAGATGAGGTGCTCTTTGAGAAATTTAAACAACTGGAAAACTATAGAGAAAAATATAATAACTTATGTCTTTCTCCTAGGGTTTCAAGCAAGAAATTTCATAATCTTTAACATGAACCAAGTAAAATTCACCATAAACACTCATTCACATAAAGAAAATGTAGATTTTCTACTTACTTCACTAAGAACAATCAAGCTCAAACCATAGTTGAAGATCTTCCACCATGAAAATAACCAAGATACACCAAAAATGCCTTTCCTCAAGATGCGCATCTAAAATTTCAGCCAATAACCCTTAAAGAGGGCACAAATTTCAGGCTTCACCACTTGTGTGATGAGTGATGATGATAAAAATGAGAGTTTTCTCTCTTTTTTATACAATATCAATGACCTTTAATTACAATTAGGTCATAAAAAGGTCGACATGGCCAAATTACATTAAAATCCAACTTTACATAAATAACATTAATTAAACCCTAATTTCATCTTCAAGGGTGACGTCATGCCCTTCTAGGGTAACATTAGGCCCCTAAGGTGGAACACTAGGCCTCAAGTGCAGAAAGTTTGGCCTCCAAAGGATCTGAATGTTGCCACATGTTCCAACTATCACACAACTTACCATCATGAGTGAAAACCCTAACTCTGGATGATGTCAAGGTCAAAATGTTGATGTCATGTTATCTCAAGAGTCAATGTCCAAGTGGAAAGAAAAAATCCCCCTGGGTCTAGGTATACCGAAGCGTCCCTGGAGCAATGTCCTTCTTTCTTCCTGGTGAAAGCCTTTGGTTTCTCTTTCCCCCTGGTGGGGTCACAACATCCATCTGTTGGGCTTTCATCCCCATGGAGGTCCAACCTAATCATTCCCCCATATGTACCTATCCATCAGGAAAAGTCCTGCAACAACAACAAGTACACCCTCTAGGGGATCATAAGTCACAAGGATCATAGAAATGTCAATCACATCTAATAATCAAATTACCCAAACATGTGCATCAAACCCCCCTTTACCCAGACAAATGCTCAAAGACATTATGGAGTTTAACAAGCCAAGTTTGGAGAAGGTCTTAAGATGTCCTATTGGGATAATCCTCCTTAATTTTGGGATGTTTTCCAGGTGAGAACCAATCTAGGTCATGTAAGTGTGTGAAGTGGCGTAGGGGAAATGTTTGAGCAGAGGGTGAAGTGATAACAGGGAAATGTAGGTATTTCTATGGGTGCCTCTGTAGAGGGCGAGTCAGACCTTATCATGGATGCCATTGTTCCCTAGCCCATTCAATTCCTTTTATTTTTAGTCTTATTGTTTTTGGTCTTTTTTATCTTTAAGGGAAAAGCTGGGGCACACTGTCCTGGCTTGGTGACCATAGGTGATAGCGTTACCCACATGCATTTCACGAAAATGAGAAGGCTGGCTCGTGATGAGACCCCATTTCTCTTGGCTATGCCACCAAGATCCACTACCCTAGTTTGGTGACCAGATAGATGGTAGTGTCATACCGCTACCTACCCATGGACCTAATAGGCCAGCTCATGATGAGACCTCCCATCCACCAGATAGTACCTTGAGTTTTGATTTATCTTATCGGTCCCCTTTTCTTCTTGAGAAGATTTTTATTTCTTTCTAGGGAATCCCTAGGCGAAGCATCTCAAAGGTTTCATTTCAGATTTTAATTCTTGCCATCTACTTTTACCCTCTGGTCTTCTAGCCCCTTCTTCTCACAAGGCAAGGTACAACCCTTCCTAGCGTGGAAAACCCAATGGTCGAACCAAGGTGGGGGCAGATGAGAGGAATAATGATGGAAAGTTGTAAGTATGGAGGGAATGGATGATGAAATTTCATAGACCCACCCAATGGAAACTCATCCTAAAGGGGAATCAACTTACTAGGGCATTATGTCACCCTCCCAGGTATGAACAAGTTAAAGAGCATAATTTCCAAGAAAACGTTACAAAATGAAGGAGAATTCAGTGCAACATATTCAAGTGCTTCAAAAATCAAAGTGACACATACCATGATACCCAGACTCATTACCTCATGGAGCAAGACTTACTACTACTTCAGGACCAGGCTGGTGGGATGGATGTTGCTGCTACTAATAGATGGGATGCATTGAAGAAAATATGGGCCCTCCAGGGCCATTCTCAAGTTATCTGATTCTCGACATTCCATGTCTAGGACATGTGGGCCTCGAGACATGATCTCCTTAGTTATCCCTAAGATACGAGATAATAGGGCCTCCTACCAATGAAGTCCTCCTCAGGAGTCTTCCTCCCCAAAACTCTACGGGGACTCATATTTTGTAGATAAACTACAACAACACTAGCCTCAACCCATAAGTATAAAGGCAGTGCATGATCATGCAACATTGATCTTTCTGCACCTGTAATGGCCATGTTCTTCCTCTCTACAACCCCATTCTATTGGGGGTTGTAAGGCATGGTCATCTGCCTTATGATCCTTTCCTGGGCATATAATTCCACAAAATCTGTGGAGGCATACTTGCCTCCATTGTCTGACTGTAAGACCTTGATCTTCTTTCCTATATGGTTCTCCACAAGATATTTTAACTCTTGGAACCTAGTGAAGACCTCACTCTCGGCCTTTAGGAAATAGATCTAGGTATTCCCGGATTGGTCATCTATGAAAGTGAGATAATAATCACAACCAATCAAGGACACTCGAGACATAGGCACACACACATATGTATGTACTAAATCCAATATCCCATCTGACCTGTTGTCACTGCAGGGAAAAACAACATTGGTAAACTTACTAAGTGCACATCCTCTACACACATCGTGATGCTCTATGTTGAATTGTGGAACTCCTATCACAACCTCTCTCAACCCTCCAAGATCCCCATGATGTAGGTGAGCCATCCTCTGATTCCATAACTCACATAACCGATTGTTGTTGTCGCTTCTCACTGCCAATGCATGTAGTTGATGAAAAAGAAATCTACACAATTTTCCATCCCTCACTCCAATAACCTTCTCATATGTGAGTCTGGGCCCCTTAGGGTGTATGAGGACCTATGTCGCTCTAAAGGACACCTCAATACCCTTGTCCTAGAGGGTGGAAACTGAGATCATATTCTTCTTCATCCTAGGGACGTATAACACATCTTTGAACGATATGGGTGGCATAATATCCCTCTGAAATGTCATTGTGCCACACCCATCAACCGTGACGATGGTGTCATATCCAAGTGAAATATCCATCTTGACCTCAAGATCTCTTATATTAGTGAAGTTCTATCTCACACCCGTCATATGGCTCGAAGCTCTACTTTCTATATACCATATGTTGGGTGTCGTCTCATTTTTCATGCAACAAATAAGGAATGCACACTCCCTCTCAAACTGCGTCATAAACTCCTCATCCACTGTAGTTTTTGTACCACCTGCCCTCTTATTTTGTCTGTTGGGACACTGTCCAACATAGTGCCCCATATTCTTACAAGAAAAGCATTTCACTTTTCTCATATCTCTCTTCTTCCCATTACCACTCTCTTGTGGCTTAGCCCCCATCTTGGGACCCTGTCTAGCACCCTTTTTTACCTTCTTATTTCCCTTTTTCCAAAGAGAAAGATCATCCTCATCCTCTGCAATACATTTTTGGTCTGGAGATCCAGAGCTGCATCTCATCTCCTCCTGTATGAAGTCATCCTAGAGTCTCTCCCAACTGGGCATGACCTCCTTGGACACAATGGCTCACACAAAAGACCCCCAAGGTTTGGAGAAGCCATTTAAGGTTGTCCTCACCAAAACCATTGGGTCCACAATCTCACCAACTGCTACCAAATCATCTCGAGTCTAAGTAAATATTCTGAGGTATGAGGTCATCGAATCTGAATTGAGCATCTGAATTCTCCCGAGCTTCTCTTGCAGAACCATCTTCCGGTTCTGATTAGGACTCTAGTAGAGTTTTCACAATGAGTCCCACATCTCAAAGACAAGTTCCTTCCCAGTGAAATGGGGTATGACATGGTATCTCACTTCATCATAGATAGTCCTCTTAGCCTTGGTGTTCCTCTTCCTGAACTCTGCTACCAACAAGGGAGAAGTGACATGAGGAAGAACCACTGGAGCTTGAACTATATCCCATAGTTCAAGATCCTCCAAGACAAATATTATTCTGGTCTTCCAAGGGGACCAATTGCTAGCTCATGTTATCCTATCCTCTTCCCTCATTTGAGTCACCGACATGACTTCCCACCGAAACTCAAACTGATGCTAAACACTAAAAAAGAGAACAACCTCACTCCTGTACACACATGATTGAAAAGATGTTGTCCACAACTATCCAAAATAGTCCAAACAACTGCCCACTATATCCTCCACAAATCAACAAACTCTTAGCCACCTAGGCTCTAATACCATGTAGATTTTTGAGGAACTATAAGGCTGCCCAACATGTCTGTATTTGACCTCTTGTTGGGCTCTAAGTTTACTTTAACAAAGCTATCCTCATTGTTGTTTTAGGACAACAAACAAGTCTGGAATTTATGCCAAGAATTCTGCCTTCAAACTGATGGTTAAGTGCTCTTTTAAGGTTCCCTTGCAAGTGGTTTTAGAACTGATGTTAGCACATGAAAATACCATAAAACAAATAACACTCCTCCATGATCTTTACAATCTCATGATGTTGCATGCTTGACTCCATAGCCTTAGAAAGTCAACAACAATAGTCTAGAGTAGTGTTACCAACATCGCAATAATATTGCCGACATCATGATATTATCATCGTTTTGAGGGTCAACGATATTATCACCTAAAAAAATCATGACATTTTCCTTCAGCGATAATATCACGATATTTTAAAAAAATGTTGCGATAATATCGTGAGTTGATGGAAAATGTCGCAGAGCTCGCAACCAGTCATGATTTAAAAGCAATGTTTGGGTTTTTAAGTTTCTTTTTTGCAAACAGATTGTGGGGTTTGGAGATCAAAGGAGCACGAGCTGAAAAATTAGTTTTTTTTTTTTCATTTTGCAAACAGAAAGAGGCTAGTAATCTACTAATTAATGGTAATATTAAATTATTAAAGTAAAATTTACATTCTCCTTTATCTTTCATTAATGAAAGATAAAGGAGAATGTAAATTTTACTTAAATTTTTAACATTACCATTAATTGTTTCGGGATGTTTGAGAGTGGTTCCAACCTCATTGGACTTCATATGGAGAAAATATAATTTTAGGTTCCATTCAAAATGTAGCATACTTAATGGTTTTCAAGATTTCAATATTAGCAG
The DNA here is from genome assembly GCA_009831015.1 of Picea engelmannii. Classification (NCBI taxonomy): domain Eukaryota; kingdom Viridiplantae; phylum Streptophyta; class Pinopsida; order Pinales; family Pinaceae; genus Picea; species Picea engelmannii. The sequence continues at coordinate 419,777 of ML798282.1, read as the reverse complement.
TATTGCAACATTTCCACTATATTCTATCATGTATGAGGGTATGAAACTCACATTTAGTCAAGAGCACCAAGCCCTCTATGTACCTCGATGTTGGCGGCATTGAGTGTTGAACTCTTCTTTCATGACCCTAGTAAAAATGTACACTTCACTCAAGTAAAATATCTTATTAGGCATGTTAATATTTTCTGTCTTATTTTAATGCTTAGAGGGTGACACTAATGATGAGGATCCTAATATAGGCAATGATTTTGATGATATGTAGTTGTTTGTTGTAGAATGATTTTTTGGACTCTAGAGGCCATTTACAACCTCTTTGTTGATGTATTTTGGTTCAAAGATAGATTGCACTCGGTGCTAGTTTTTTATATGCACCATGTTGCCACCTAATCCACACCTCGGGTCATGTGGAAGAAATCTTCAATCCATTGGGTGTGTCCTTGGGAGAAAGTCTAGAGTTGGGTAGCTGTCACCTAACACTCGACTCCTCCGTCTAGGCTAACTCCTTGCAAAGCCAAAGGGGGTAGTCCCTAATAAAATAATCTAAGACTTGATTAAGCTAAATGTAAGAAGTTATAGGAGTCAATATGAAAGAAAAACAAGTACAACTAATCTGGCAGCATGTAATGACACAATAAAAGATTTCTTATGCGAATGGTACTAAGAAAATAAAATACTTCAAGATAAATAACAGAAAGCAAATGAGAGTGCTTGAAAGTAAATGAGAGCAACTGATAATAAGAAAATAGAAATATTGTAGACTAGTGCCAATATATGTATCGCTGCAAAATGTGTTGCAATGCTCTTGGCAAGTTTGATTAGTTAAAGGTTTTCACTTGGATTTAGATAAATTAAGTGAAGTGGAACGATAGTGCAAGTCCACTTGTGAGTGATGGAGATTGTAAGTGTGGAAATAGAAATCTAAACTTAGATTTTTTTCCCTTTAAATACTATCCCGTATCGAGCAATAATGGTATAAGGTTTTACCTAGTTAAACTACTCCACATGAATCAAATCCCTCTCTGGTTCATGCCAAGTTACAACAAGTTGGCGAGACTGAGAGCATACTAGGGAAATGATGGGGAAGGTTCGTTACTTTGCAAAAAATTGAAATAACTGAAAATGAAACTAAGCTAACTAATCTAAAACAAAAGTAAATGTTTTTTAGTGCATGGATTTGTTTTAGATTGATTTTATCCTTTTAAGTTAGCAAAATTGACAAATGAAAAATGCAAGGTGCAAAATGCAAAAAGAGGCAATTCCCCATAGGGGTAGGGGGGATGGAAGGCCTAGTGGGTTATCCCACTATTTATTTTGAGTTACAATATTTATGAAGAATTTTTTATGGCCCTTTATAGGTCTAAGGCCAAAAAACTTAAAAAAATGAGGGAAAAAATGAGTGTAGAAGGAAGTTTGGGAGACTTGGGTGGTCCCAAATGGTCTGAATCCGCAAACTTTCGGCAACACTTCCTCCTAAACCTGCAAAAAAAGAAATCTAAATGGATGGGAAGATTCCCCAAAATACTTTGGGACTACCTATAATAGGTGTTAGTCTTGAGCTGAAATTTACCAAGTGAAAGCTATGCAAAAGTTAGTGAAAATTAACCAAGAAAGCAAGAAAAAGATAGCTTTCTTAGTGGATTTTGTTTGCTGTTTGGGACAACAAACAATAAGGCACTAGTATTTCTAAATAAATAATTTAAAGCTCTAAAATTGATCTACCTTTTAGCTCTTAAAATTTAACTATGAAACTATTGCTAAATTAAGACTTTTTATGTTAGATATAGCTTTAAAGATAACAAATTATAAATGCAAAGCATAGATCTATGCATGCATGCATGCAAGATAGGATCTACTTGAGTTTTAAATTTTAAATATTATATCTAGTATTGCATGCAAAATAAAGTAACCAAGAAAGTATTTAAATTTGTTTGTGTGTGTGTGTGTGTGTGTGTGAGAGAGAGAGAGAGAGAGAGAGAGAGAGAGAGAGAGAGAGAGAGAGAGAGAGAGAGAGAGAGAGAGAGAGAGAGAGAAGCGTGATAATTTGGAAGCCTTGGACAATGGAGTCTCCTGGTGGAATTTTGAGAGACTACGTCTTCAGGAATCTTGGATTTTGTGGAAGATACAATCTAGTTCAGCCACCTTTTCAAGCACGAGAACCTGTGAGCTTAAGAATACTTGCAAGAAACTTGTTAAATATTCAGTTCTTCCTACACAAGAGACTTGGATAACATATTAATCAATCGAAAATATATGTAAATCAAATATCTATAATGTAAAAAGGCAATAATATCCTAAAAATTTGATTATCTTAATGAGATCTTTTCCTACTGGTTGATACCACCCCTTCAAAGGCCAAATTAACAATCTAAATGAAAGAAATTAAGAAAAAGTATACCTCATAAGATTAACACATGACATCAATCATCCACATAAGTAGTGCAAGCCACCTTCTTGACCTCCAAAGCCTAATTTTATTCCAATAGAAATATGTTACAACAATAGTACAATACAAGCAAAGCCCAAACTCTCATTAACCAAAGAGAGGAGATGAGGCTTGCTTTTATGGAGAAGAGGGGCACACTTCCCAAGGAGGGGGGCACACATTCCAAGAGAGGATGATCCAAGTTGGTGAAGGAAAAGATGCCACCACTCAAGTGAACTCAAGGTAGATGCCACCCCACCTCTCAAGTGGTAGGTGCATCTCTCCTTGAGTGTGCCACCTCTTGAGAGGGAGGGCACACCTCCTCTTGGAAACTCCATCAACTCAAGAGAAATAAAAGATTAACTCATATTCAACTCCCACTAAATCTCTCTCAACTCATCTCAAGTGTCACTAACCACTAGTGAACCGGAGACAAGCCAAAAACATGTTTTCGACATGTTTCCTTAATAATAGGGAGCTAATTTGTTCACCTTTTTCGAGTAAAATTGATTTTGATGAGAAAAAGTCAATTATTTCTCTCGAAAAGGGGGTACATGGATAAAATGGGTATTTTGGGTTAGAAAACGATACCCCCCAAGGAATATAACACCTCCTAGTACCACTTATTCAATTATTACATCATTTTACAAGGAAAATTCTCGTTTTATGGGAATTTTTTAATGCTAGAAAAATATTAAAAAATCCTAGAGGGGCCTAATGCATGTCCATAAGGCTCTGGGTAAATGATTAGCATGATAATATACATTAGAAACTATACTCAGACATAACACACCAAGGCCTAACCATTAGTAAATACACCATCTTTGGAGGAATGAGTGAAAAAACTTAGAAAATTATAAATCGCTGAAAAATGAGGAATAATTAACCAAGTGAAAAAAAATACTCTAGAGTGATGCACTAATGACCAAGTCTTGGGAAGATGAGTCTTTTACCTACAAAATACCTCATTCTAACTCATTTTATTACAATTCCCCCATGGGGTTATGGAACATGGATATGCAAGAAGAAGAAGAAGAAAAATTAAGGGGCAAAAATGCCCAACTCGACTTTTGGACTCTGAATTTGAACAAGTGCCTTGTTCAATATTTTCAGATCATCGTCAGTCCTTCCTGGTGTAACTAGGGAGGTAAAACACCCTTACTTTCTATTTACATGAGAAACTTTTTATATTTGTGTATAATGGTTTGGATTCATATGGATGCACATGAATATATCTTCACGGACTTTGATAGAGCGAGTTGTACTTTGTAGTAGCACCAGTAGAGGACACCAGAGTCTAGCTCCTTCTTCTTCTACAAGACATCAAAGTCCAATTCCAGTACTAGGGATTTCTTCCTCTAAAGGAAAATCCATTTCTAGAGCCATCACCTTTTCCTGTAAAAGGGGCAGAGGGATTCATTAGTTTATTTATCTGATTTCATTGTAGATGGCTCATGATGATGAGATACATTTATTGTATCTTTTGATGTTATTTTGAGGCTTTAGAGTTAGGACATGATTTAGTGTTGATTGGTGATGTATTCGAGTTTACTGGACATATTATACATCTTACATATCAGTTCCTTTTTCATATTTATGTGGAAATGCATTTATTTGATGTTGTTGATGCTTCAGATATTTAAAAAAATGAAAACAAAATGAATATTTTTGTTTCATTCTTACGACATTTTCTGATATTTTACCTGATGTTGTCAATATTTTTTTTTTGGATCCTCGGTGATATTTTTGCTGACACGATGTTGGTAAAACTGGTGTAGAGTTCTCTTTGTGGTGAAAATACTCTTAGAATTGGTACACACTCTCTCTCTAAGGGATTTGACTAACTCTAGTAACTCTAACTTTGGCAAACAAATGGTATTTATTGCTTCTGCTACAAATGTTTGCTACAACCACTAGGCTTTGATATTATTTTTGGATACTTACTTGAAATAGTGGCTAAATATATTCAGAATCATAGTCTAGCAATTTGATGTTATTGCACATGTTGAAGGCTTAATTCTTATGCTCAATTGTTATATTTTTGGGTACTTTTTCCTATTATTGTTAAAAAATATTGATTGTTGTTATACATTGTATTATTGTTGTAATTTTGCAATGACAATTGGTTTATCTGATTATCTTGTTTTTAATAGGTCATTAATGAGCTATATAGCTTGGTAATTTTCTATATTATGCTTTGGATTGTTTATTGTCTCGTACAGGTGAAGCAAATACCTCATTATCTTCCTTACCTCTCCTAGACCTAGACCTAACATCTAGGTGACCAAGATAGGGGGATATAGGCTTGGCTAATATTGGTACCTAATCCCTTGAGGTCACCAGGAAGCCTCCCTTGTGTTGGGCCTTCTTCCATCACTAAAATGAGGGAAGTATCTACTTAGGTGACAGTGGTAGAAACTTCCATTTGTTACACAGATAGGTATCTTATGGAGGCTTTGCACAAGTACAAATCCCATGATAACACCAATGATTCGTGGGGTAGGTACTTGGAGAAGGGGGGTTAAGGGGTGGAAAATAATGTGGGGAAAAAGTGAAGACGAAACTCCCAAAAGGGTCATATATTTGGCTTTGGTTGTGGGTAGGGAGGAGAACCAACTAATATGTGGAATTAAATGGAAAGGAGGTGTAGTAGTCATAATACTCAAAGTCAAAGTGTATTTTAGTTTGGAAGGAATTCTTGAGATGAGATGTGGGTAGAGGAATGAATGGGGCAATAATTAAGGAGAGAGAATGCAATGTATGCATCGTTGGCCATAGGGAGAGGTGAGGGAAACACTAGCATGGAATGAGAGATGGAACCACACTAGTAAACAAGCACCAACATCATGTAGAAAATTGGTGAATGTGCTAGACTTTGAATAGCATAGTAGGCCATTGAGAAGTAAAAGGTAGTGGGATTCTCCCATTTGGAGAAGATGTCTCCCATAATCTAGTATGGGCTCAACTTTATTTGCTGAAATCCTTAGTAGCCCTAATGCATTGTGGTTGAGCTCCTCTAGACAAAGGCCACTCTTGGAGAAATCGTGAATGTGTGTTTTCAATGGAGCAAGCATTGAGGTTTCTTAGAAGTATGACATCTCCCAGAGAGGAGTACTGCAAGATACCAGATATATAAAATATGCAGAATAGAAATAAAATGCTAGAAATGGCAGAATAACAGTAAAATATCCAGCATAATCTTCACAATACACAGAAATGATATACAAAATAGCAATAGAAAAACACTTTGATTCAGAAAGCAATGTTCACAGGCCTCTTCGAGGGGGAAACCTCTAGTCGAGAAGAGCTCTGTTACAATAATCTCCAAGACAGGGTTCACATACCCTCGCCCCTTATTTATACTAAATATGTCTATTAAGAGAAGCATCTAGAGGAAGATCCTTCTAGAAGCATAAGCTTCTATTAGGTCTTCTTACATCCACCTTATTCTATTTTATTGAAAGGCCTTATTAATATTGACCTTTATTACATCTGAATACATTGATATACCTATGTGCAGGTTAGGACCTTAACATGTCTGCCCCCTTAAAAACAGGCTTGTCCTCAAGGCTTGAGATGTGGAAACTGCTGCAAAATGGTAGCTGGTTCCCAAGTGGCATCTACTGGAGTCATATCTTTCCACTGTACTAGCACTTCCTTGATGGTTCTCTGACGCAGGCGACGCTCACGCTGGTCCAAA